>VXAZ01003463.1:120052-198352 GCA_013399875.1 Gymnorhina tibicen
GTTAGGGTTAGGGTTAGGGTTAGGGTTGGGGTTAGGGTTGAGGGTAGGGTTGGGGGTAGGGTGGGGTTAGGTTTAGGGTTGGGGTTCCGGTTCGGGTTGGCGTTGGGGTTGGGGTTAGGGTTTGGTTTGGGGGTTAGGGTTGGGTTTTGGTTTAGTGTTAGAGTTAGGGTTGGGGTTGGGGTTGGAGTTGGGGTTGGGGTTGGGGTTAGGGTTAGGGTTTGGGTTAAGGGTTAGGTTAGGGTGAGGGATAGGGTTGGGGTTGGGGTTAGGGTTTGGGTTAGGGGTTAGGTTAGGTTTAGGGATAGGGTTGGGGTTAGGGTTAGGTTTAGGGTTGGGGTTAGGGTTAGGGTTGCAGTTATTTTTGGGGCTAGGGTTAGGGTTGGGTTTAGGGTTAGGGTTAGGATTAGCTACTGCTGCTCTGCACTAGAGAATTTCCCTTAAATCATAGAATCATGAAATGGTTGGGGCTGGACGGGACCTTAAAGCTCCTCTCATTCCACCCCCCTGGCCTTGGGCTGCAGGGAATCGCTGTGGCAGGATGTACAAGTGGTGGGACAAGTCGGTGCTTCAGAGGGTTAAACCCAGCGAAGCTCCCCGAGGTGATGGTGGCACGGCTGGCAGGGAGAGCCACGGCTCTGTGCTGTCTGTGGGGCCCAGCCCAAAGAGAACCGACTGAAATGGGGAACAAGGGAACAGAGCATCCCTGCCCTGTCCTGATGGTGCCTGTGCCAGGGCAGTGCCACTGTCGCCTCCTCCCTTGTGTGCTGCCTGCGCAGGGCTGTGAAAGTCCCGCCCATGCCAATCTGTGGGCCCGGTTTAATATCAGTTATTTAAAAACTTTTATGTTTTTTAAACACACTCAAGCTTCCCCAGAGATGATTTCCCAGCTGTGGCTGCCTGGATTTGCCACACATCCCAACTTCAGGATGCTCCTGAATCACCTGCTCTGACACTTCCAAGGCAAGGCGACATCACCACGCTGGGAATGAATCACACCAAAGGCTGGGGACCTCTCCGGTCTCCTCTTTCCATCCCCATGAGGAGGAAAGTGAGAGCTGCTTGCCACTGACTGCTGCGTCAGACAGGAGCAACTCATCCTCTTCTTGCTCCGGGGTGTGCTGTGAGGTGGGTTCCAGGCTGGGATCCCTCATCCTGAGGGAGAGCGGGCTGTGGCCAGTCCTGCATCGCCCACCACGCCTCTTCCCCGATGTCAGGGCACAAGCACAGAGCGTGCACAGCCCACGGTCTGTGTTCCTCCCTCGGCCGGGATTAAAGGTTAAGGAGCAGCTGGGTTGTTTTGTAATCTCATTACAGTAATGGCCCCTTCACAGGATTTATCAGGGCTATCGTGCTGTGCTTCCTCCTCTGCCGAGGTCCTGCAGGAACAGCTCTGTTGTGTCTGGATGCTCTGTCTGGAACACACAAAATTAGACCTTTATTACTCAGAGCCGCTACAGCAGCTGGACCCCCATTAAAGCCTTCCCACCTCGGCTGCAGAGGCAGCCCGTGGCCAGAAGGATTAATGGGAGAGCAGATAAGAGCAGGCCACGGCCCGGATCTGCATCCCAGATTCCCAGCCCAAACTCCCTGTGCCAGGAGCACAGCTGTGTCTCCCAGCTGTTTTTCCTGGGACACCTGAGAGGTCTCTGATCAATGGCTCACCCCTCTGTTCCTCTGCCACCAGCTGCTGACTCAAAAGGCCAGGGACCACTCTGTTATCTGGAGCACAAAGGGAAGGAAAATGTGACTTTTTTTGGGAAGCGCTGATTCCTTAAATTGACTGGAAGCTCCTTGGTGGTGTCTCCTTCAAGCGTGACCTGATACTTCATGGTGGGCAGCTCAGGAGCCTGGGCTTTGCTGGCTGCTCAGGGCACGTCTGAGGTTTGGGAATCCACCCTCGGGAAAGGACCAGCTCCTGGGAAGTGCCTGGAAATCCCAGCTTCCCGGGATCTGTGTGGCAGTGACCACACTGCTGATGGAAGTTGGTGTCACCCAGCCAGCACCAGAGCAGAGGGAAACGGTTTGGAGGACTCAGGGATGAGGTGGGGCCGAACAGCTCGGAAAGATCTGCAGGAGTCACTTGGGCACTCGCAGCCTGGGAGAGGCCCTTGATCTGCCCCATTTCCCGTGGTTTGTTCACCTTCTGGACCGAGGCACCTCCGTGGTACTCGTGCAGGTGGGCAGGAGGGGGCTGGCTGTGGCCGAGGGGGGCCACCCCCAGCCAACTCTTCCCATCCTACACAGAAGCCTGGGTGGGAAGGGGTTATTCCAGAGAGAGGGGCTGTGGCTCTGGCCCAGCACCGCCCTGTCTGTGATCACTGGGCTTTGGAACACGCCAATTTTGCGTCCTCTCATATCTCAGCATCGCCTTCAATAACGGGCCCTGACTCCTCATGGTGACAAACAGGGGTGTCACCCCGAAAACCACAATTTCTTCATCCCAGAAGGAACGAAACACTTCATTTCTGCCTTACGTCATCTGAAAATAATCCAAGTAGCACACCAGCAAGCCACCTAATTTCAAATGTATCATTTTCCTTCCAACCTTCCCTTGCTTTTCCTGTTTGAGAAACTCCAAATATTTGTCTCTGCACATCCTCTTTATCACTCATTGCTTAGGGCAGGCTTATCTGCTTCCCGCCCCGCTTCCCTACAACAAGTCTGCTTTCTTCCTTGTGGGCAAGAAACTCAGATTTTCCATGAGCTTTCTCCTGCAGACTCAGCCCTGGGGATGCAAATCTCAGCCTGGTCTGCGAGGAGCATGGAAGTTACACCCCAGGATGTGGATGTCACTGGGGCAAGGTAAAGGGCAAGGCAGCTTTTGGATTGCAACCTCGGCAGCTCTGCTGCTGATGCAGCTTCTCTGGGCACTTCTCTGAGTCTCTCTCTCCTCCCTGAACCTGTCTCCCCTTCCCTCTGTGGGTTCTGGGAAGGGGGATCTCCTCCCTGTCAGCCCAAAGGCTCAAATCCCTCCTCCCTTCCTGCATTTCCCTGCTGGGGAAGGGCTCCCTCTGATATGGGGATTCCCAGCACTGCTGATCTCACGCCCAAATTCCTGCCAGAAGGAGCCATTTACAAAGGGGACCCGCAGGAGGGATCTGGGAAGGTTTGCATTGGCATCTGTCGGCATTTGTGAGGCATTTAGAGAACCAAATCTGAATGGAGCTTGGCTTCCTTTTCACTCCAGGACTGAAACAGGAACATCTGTCAATGCCAAAGGAACAGATACGAGACACATGTTTGGTTATTTAGTGCTGCTTTCCATTTAATTACGGAAAAGTCCCCTGAGGAGGGTGAGAAATGTGATTTTTCACTCTTCTCCTAAAGCAGAACTGAGCTCGAGCCCTTATCCAGCACAGGGGGCACATCTGCAGGGAATTGAGTCCATGAGCCAGTGGTGCTGTGCCTGCTCCATCCTGGGGTGGGTGTTGGAGCTTTCTGGAGTGAATGTCATTTACCGTGCACAGAATTGTCCTCGTTAAAGAAACCCCACTGGCGACATGCAGATGTGAACAGGAAAAGCAAATTTATTTGAGATTCTCCAGCAGGATGGAGTTAACAGCTGGAGGATTTATAGAATCACAGGATCATGGAATGGTTTGGGTTGGAAAGGACCTCAAAGTTCATCTCATTCCACCCCTGCCATGGCAGGGACACCTCCCACTGTCCCAGGCTGCTCCAAGCCCCAGTGTCCAGCCTGGCCTTGGGCACTGCCAGGGATCCAGGGGCAGCCACAGCTGCTCTGGGCACCCTGTGCCAGGGCCTCCCCTCCCTCCCAGGGAACAATTCCTTCCCAAGATCCCATCCAAAGCTCCTCTGTTTCAGTTGGAATCCATTCCCCCTTGCCTTACCACTGCAGTTCCCGACGAGCAATCAACACTGAACAAAGAAAACAACATTAAATCAGCACTTAATCCATGGGATTTTCAAAGCTGAATAACATTTGGGGAGAGGACAGAATTGTTTCAGTTCTTGCACCTGCCATTGGAAATCTTTCCCGGTGCAGAAGCCCAGTGCAGGTCTTCGGTGATGTGGGAAAATTAAGGATGTGTATTTTAGTTGCTCATTTGTTGAGGTCCATCATCACTGTGGGATATTTTAAATCTATGCAATTGAGCTGAACAGCTTTATGAAAACAAAACATGCCTTTGGCACTGAATTGGAAAGGAAATGTGTCCCACAGAGTATCAGATGGGAGACCACAGGTGGAAATGCCCTGCTCCTGTGACTGACACTGTTTTTTAGTTATTACATGAGTGAAAAAAGCCTGGTTTTGGTGATGTTGTTACAGAAACCACAAAACCTCTCAGCCTGGGATTGGAAAGCTGCATTTAGTGATGTTCTGAGACACCCTTACCCCAAAGTGGGATTGACTCAGGCAGTGCTGCAGGGCTCTGCCGGAATCCCTGGGCTGAGGACATGGCAGCACCTTGTGCAGTCAGGAATCCGTGGAAATCCTGATGAGACCATCAGTGCTGCTGAGGTTTCTTTCAGAGCCCGAGACTCTTAAAGAAAAGTCTTTATTACTTCCAAATGAGCTTTGTTTGGGGTGTCCTAGAGAAGGACACAAGGAATTTTCCACGCTCCTTGGAAACATTTTCAAGTTCACCAAGAGTTTCTTTAGCCCATCTCCCTAAGTTTCAGTAAAGAACTTCAAGTCCCTGCAGGTATAATAAAGACTAAATCCTTTGCTTCAGAGCTGATAGAGGTTTCATTATCCACAGCTTTATATAATTTCTGCTGGAAGTGATTCAAGCTGTTGCCTCATGAATAATTGCAGCAATGCCAGAGCCAGGCCAAGCCAGGGGAAAATGCTCGTTTCATTCAGTTCATGCTGGGGATGAGCAGACACAAACTTTGAGAAATTCTTGCTTGTACAAGGCAGCTTTTCAATTTCCCACCACTCCTGGAAGTTAAAAGTGCCACCAGAAGGAGTTTTCTTCATGGTAGATCCTGATTTAACTTGGGGATGTGAGCAGTACTTTGGGATTGAGTTGGATCCCTGTTTCTGTCTTGGTGCCTTTGATTCTCTTTCGTGGGTGAATCCCTGATGCAGCTTCCCTGAGAACAGCACTCAGATTTATTCCTCACCTTTAACTGACGTCCACAGCCGCTCTGGATCCGATTTCAGCTGTGCAGTTGTTGTCACCTGACCCTGAAGGAAAAGCCCCACGTGTTTTTTTTTCAGTGCCATCGATCTGGAGACTTGTGTGGGAATTCAACTGGCCCCAAGAAGGCGTTGGGAACACCCAGCTCGTGTCAGGCTGAGGGACAAATCAGTGAGCACAGATGTGTTCATCTGCCCAACCAACCTGCTTTCTTTAACAGAACACATATCTGGGTCCAGGCTTGGTCTAATCTCAGTTCCTGGTTTGATTCTGCAAAGAAAAGTGGTTTTTTGGGGTGTCCCAAAATTTTTGGGGTGTTAATATTGTGTTTAACATCAGGTGGCTCCGTGTGCTGCTGAAAGCCTAATTCATTATTCCTCCTTTTTGTTGGATTGTGTTTCCCTCTTTTTTTGCACCTTGCTGGGATCCAAGTAAAACCCCAATTCCGCATCAGAAGAAAAGAAAATAGGTGGTGAATTTGTGCCCTTTTCATTGTAAATGTGGTATTTTTTTAAACGCTTTTCGGCCTGACCTGCTCTGCACCTGAGAAGCTCCGAGTGCAGCTCCTGGGCAAGTGCCAGGGCAGTGCTGCTGCTTCAGGGGTGCTTTGCCACTTCCCTCCTTGCAAAATGGACAGAGAGGCCAGAAAATTGTTTTTTTTAGTAGGTGAGTTCTCAGGAAGGCAATTTCGTGCTAAAAAGGGGAAGTGAGTTCAAGGTGATCTGATTTTGTTGTGGGGTTTTGGTTTTTCTTTTCCTGGTTTTATTTTTGGTCTTCTTACTTTTAAATGCTGAGGAATATTGCTAAGCTCCAGAGAATGGGAGAACAAATCAGATTTGCTATTACAGCAAAAGGGAGCGAATCAATTTGCTCTGCTGTGCCCTGATCAGCTGTGCTGCTTGGGGCGGGGTGAGGTTTACGCTCAACCAGTGCCAGCTGTTTCCCTCCTCTGCAGGAGGCTTGGTTTGGCCCAGACTGGAAAAGTGAAAGTGCTGTGAGCTGAAAATCAAAAGTCTGCTCGCTCGGGAGGTGATGAGTACAGGCTTGAAGAGAGCTCCTGGGAAGATGACTCAAGCTGTGTGGAGTTCCCTGCTCTGGAGGAGATGGGAGAGGTGCCAACAACCATGAAATCAGTTGTGCTATTCCTGAGGAATGATTAATGCCTATGTGGGAACGCTGTTTGTGCAGGAAGGGAGAGGCTGTGGAGCTCTTTGAGTGCAGATGTTGTGCCCTTGGATGGGGAAATGTTTCATTTCAAGGTTTCCGTGTGCAATCGCTCTGGAATTGTTTGTACTGTTGAGGAAACGGGAGGGCCCCTGGGGCAAGGTGTGCTTGGGGCTCCCCACATGGCAGGATTTAGAGAGGGGACATGGAAATAATTCATAAAGGATGATGAACTCCCTGTTTGTGAAGTCGCAGAGGCAGGTTCTCCAGAGGAATAGAGTCATGGAATCACTGAGGGTGGAAAGCCCTCCAGGATCATCGAGCTCAAGCTGTGCCCAATCCCCACCTTGTCACCAGCCCAGAGCTCTGAGTGTCATGTCCAGGCCTTCCTCCAGGGATGGGGACTCCAAACCTCCCCTGGGCAGCTCTTTCCAAGGCCTGACCACCCTTTCCATGAGGAAATTCCTCCTGGTGTCCAACCTGAGCTTCCCCTGGCACAGCTTGAGGCCATTTCCTCTCATCCTGTAAACCCAGCACCTGGCAGTGCGAGCTGGGCACTTTGGAGCTGGGTGAGACCTTCGAATCAAAAGGAAAATCAAGTGATTTTCCTGGCATTTGAACTGGAAATTAGAATTCTTAATCGTTACAACATCGGGTTCCCTGCTCCCACCCTGCTGGAACAGAAACACTTGAGGGAAACCCAGTCTGTTCCTGGGACTGGTGGAGGAGCGCTGGGCACCATCCACCCGAGATAAGAACACCCGCTGCTGACCACCTGATAACATCTGTGAGACGTGAAAGGCCGTTTGCTATCCAGGAAGGGTTTTTTCTTTGTGTCACAGGCAATCCCAGCTCTTCTGGGCTTGTTTCCTCACACACTGAACTCCCCAGGCAGAAGATCCAACCCAGTCCTTGAGTCAGGTGGCACTGAGCAAATACTCAGTTCTTTGCAAACCTTGTCCTGTGCCTTTTTTCCTCTCAGCAGACATGGAATGACCAAAAAAATTGGGGCTGTCACATCCCCCAACGAGTATGCAGGGGCTCTGCTGGGGGACAGAATTGGGGCTGTCACATCCCTGAGCACGCAGGGGCTCTGCTGGGGGACAGAATTGGGGCTGTCACATCCCTGAGCACGCAGGGGCTCTGCTGGGGGACAGAATTGGGGCTGTCACATCCCTGAGCACGCAGGGGCTCTGCTGGGGGACAGAATTGGGGCTGTCACATCCCTGAGCACGCAGGGGCTCTGCTGGGGGACAGAATTGGGGCTGTCACATCCCTGAGCACGCAGGGGCTCTGCTGGGGGACAGAATTGGGGCTGTCACATCCCTGAGCACGCAGGGGCTCTGCTGGGGGACAGAATTGGGGCTGTCACATCCCTGAGCACGCAGGGGCTCTGCTGGGGGACAGAATTGGGGCTGTCACATCCCTGAGCACGCAGGGGCTCTGCTGGGGGACAGAATTGGGGCTGTCACATCCCTGAGCACGCAGGGGCTCTGCTGGGGGACAGAATTGGGGCTGTCACATCCCTGAGCACGCAGGGGCTCTGCTGGGGGACAGAATTGGGGCTGTCACATCCCTGAGCACGCAGGGGCTCTGCTGGGGGACAGAATTGGGGCTGTCACATCCCTGAGCACGCAGGGGCTCTGCTGGGGGACAGAATTGGGGCTGTCACATCCCTGAGCACGCAGGGGCTCTGCTGGGGGACAGAATTGGGGCTGTCACATCCCTGAGCACGCAGGGGCTCTGCTGGGGGACAGAATTGGGGCTGTCACATCCCTGAGCACGCAGGGGCTCTGCTGGGGGACAGAATTGGGGCTGTCACATCCCTGAGCACGCAGGGGCTCTGCTGGGGGACAGAATTGGGGCTGTCACATCCCTGAGCACGCAGGGGCTCTGCTGGGGGACAGAATTGGGGCTGTCACATCCCTGAGCACGCAGGGGCTCTGCTGGGGGACAGAATTGGGGCTGTCACATCCCTGAGCACGCAGGGGCTCTGCTGGGGGACAGAATTGGGGCTGTCACATCCCTGAGCACGCAGGGGCTCTGCTGGGGGACAGAATTGGGGCTGTCACATCCCTGAGCACGCAGGGGCTCTGCTGGGGGACAGAATTGGGGCTGTCACATCCCTGAGCACGCAGGGGCTCTGCTGGGGGACAGAATTGGGGCTGTCACATCCCTGAGCACACAGGGGCTCTGCTGGGGGACAGCGCAGTGGGAGGTTCTGGCTCTGGCGTCCTGCAGCAGCCCCGCTCAAGGGCACAGGCACAGTGATGTTATTTCATGACTCAGCTTTGTTCTGGGAAGACTTTTCACTAGAAACTGGCATCCAAAAGAGACAGCAGGGAGGGAACCCTCTCTTTGTTCCCCTTAAACCACCGCTGACGTCCTTCTGCATTCCTTCTCAGCACTGTCAACTCCCAGGCAGGTTTGCATCACTCCTTCAATGGAGTTGCAAACCCTTCTGGAAGGGCTGTTGGAGAGCTGCTTTGGCTTCTCCTAGCAAAGAAAGCATTTGTGTTTGCTTCCTACCCTCCTGAGGGAGAGCCGGTGCTTTTATGTGTTCTCGGGTTTCCATGTGGGGCTTCCTCATTCCCTCTCTCCGTGCTCCAGGCCAAAGCCACTCATATTTTGCAACATTCCTGGAGCTGCTCAAACCTTCTCCCCCTCCCTCGTCTCTGTCAAGTCGTCTTGGGAGCCTTTTGCGCTGCGGTTTCTTCACCGCATCAGCTTCAGGAAGTTCATCCTCGCCGCTGGGGATGGGGGTGCAGGACCGGCTGCAGAAAGGCAGAGAAAAGGGATGTGTTAAAAGCTGAAGAAGCTGCAAGTGGTGCTGGAAACAACCTGCAAATCACGAGCTCTCGCTGCCAACCCAGCTTTGGCGTGGATGAGTTCTGTGAGTTGGCTGTTTCCCACCTTTTTGGCTTCCGAGGCTGTGAACAAGTCACTGGCAACTGGGGAGGGAGCTCAGCAGGCCCTGAAAATGTGGCTGAGGGTGAGCAAGGGTTGGGTGTTTATTTTCTTAAAACCAGATGTCTCCAGAGGTGCCACAGATCCGATGTGCAGCACTGGCAGAATCTTAAATTGAGGATTTGTTTTCCAAGGTCTTAAGGGTGATCATAGAATGGGATTTTTGGAGTTGGAAGAGGCCTTAAAGATCACCCACTGCCACCCCTACCATGGGCAGGGACACCTCCCACTGCCCCAGGCTGCTCCAAGCCCCGTCCAGCCGGGCCTTGGGCACTGCCAGGGATCCAGGGGCAGCCACAGCTGCTCTGGGCACCCTGTGCCAGGGCCTGCCCACCGTCCCAGCCTGGAATTCCTTCCCAATATGTAACTTAAATCTCCCCTCTTTCACTTTGTCCCCATTCCCCCTTGTCCTGTCACTCTGGTTCCTGGTGAAGAATCCCCCTCTGGTTTCCTTGCAGCCCCTACGGACACTGCAGGTGCTGTGAGGTCTCCGTGCAACCTTCTCCTCTCCAGGCTGAGCAGCCCCCAAATCATCTCCCTGCTCTGAATCCCTCGGGCTGTGCCTCCTGAGAACTGCTCTGCCTGGCAAATGTCCTGGCACCTTCCCTCTGAGTGCCCCTGGGGGCCGTGCTGGTGCTGCCCACGGCTCAGGCCCTGGTTCTGGTGTCCCTGGAGCTCTGTGTCCCTGGCTGAGGGTGACAAAGCCAAGCTGAGAGTGTGCCCGGGGCTGTTCCGAGCTCCATCCTGCCCAGCGAGGGGACAGCAGGGCAGGGGACGCTCGTCCTTGGCAAGGACTCAGGTCACATCCTGAGTGCCTCAGTCACTGCTTTCACAGACAGGAGGAAAGAAAAAAAGTAATAATAACAAAAAAGCTCCATGCCCCCCCTCAGCCTAACATTGTGAGCCAAATTTGTAACCCCAGGAGTTTTTGTTCAGTGAAACTCCTCTGTTGAAGCCCTGGTCCGTGGTGACCCTGCCTCCTGGCCCTGCTGGGCTGGTGCATTCCAGCACACCCCGAAATTTGGCTCCTGCTGCTGCAGGACTTCCCTGGCGTGTCCCGGTGGGGTGCGACACCATCAGTGCCTGGAGGGCTCTGCCAGACTCCCGAGTCCCTGACGGAAACCAACTGAGGGACGTGCTCTTATCTCTATAAATACACCCCTGCTCCATCTCATCGATGAGATAAGAGGAGGAGAAGAGTAAATAGCAGAAACCCCCCAAATTTCCCAGCTTTTCCCCAAGGTCCCATTACCTCCAGCAATCTTTCTGCAGAAACATCTCGCTGAGCAAAAAAAACCCCGTCAGCCAGGGGTAATGGAATGAGCATCGTGTCCTTTGCAAGCCAAAGGCAATTAGGGATGGAAAATGCAATGTGAGACGAGGGAATTATTTATGCTCCTGGCAAGGCTTCAATCCAGGGAGCAGCTCCGGCTTACAGGCTTCAAAAGAACCCAAAAAAAGGAAGAAAGTAAATTTGGTGGTGACGCTGGGTGGTCCCTGCAGGCTGGGAGGCTGCTGGAGACGTTTTCTGGTAAAGGTCAAAGCAAACATTAATTTTGCTGTTCAGAAAGGTGGGAGGAAAAGCTCCCGACTTTACGGCCGGTGTCAATAATTTGCTGTGCTTGGAACCAATCCAGTTGTCAGTTTTTGCAAGTCTTGGCTTGGTCTGCCTCATTTTTTTTGACCAAAATTTCCCCCTGTGGTCCATCTACAGCTGCGAGTTGTGATTGTTGCTTTATGCAAATCAAGCAGTAAGACAAAACAAGGAATTTTGTGGGTGACTTTCCCCTCTGCCCGTTCACCTTCCCAAAGTTTTTTCCACCTTTTTTTCGCCTTTTCAATGACCTAAAAGCTATTCTGGGGGGGGAAACCACCTTGTAAAATTCGGAGGGTTTTTCTGAGTTTTGAATTTATTTCTTTGCTTGCTGCTACATTTCCCAATTCTCTCTCGTTCTCTCGTTTCATATTTCATGTGTTCAAGGCTCTCAGCTGCGAATTTTCTCCTCTGACAAATCATCTGAGTCATTTTTTGGCTTCTTGTCAGGGGCAAAAGTATGTGCAAAGCTCACAAATATTTCCTGCACGATGCAATGCCTTTGCCTTCGAGGGTTGGAGTGCTCATTCCTCTTCCTTTCACTCTGGTGCCAAAATAAAAACACATTTGGAGGGCGTCAAAATAATTATAATTACAGGTTTTCTTCCTCTGTGGCACGTAAGGCGCTCCCTGCGCAGTGGTTTGAAAATGTTTATTAAAAAAACCCATTAATTAGGATTCAGGATCTGCTGTCGAACTGGAGGTTGGACGAAACCTCTTCACTTAAAACAACAATTCTACGAGTGATAGACTGAATTGGGTGTTTTTAATGGGAATTGGGTGCTTTTAATGGGAATTGGGCGTTTTTAATGGGAATTGGGTCTTTTTAATAAGAATTGGGTGTTTTTAATGGGAGCTTTACGTTTTAGAGGAAAACCTCATTTGGAGACAGGGAAATGTTAGCAGGGGAGGCGTTTTCAGCCACTGCAGAGGAAACACGTTTCTTTGGAAATTACAAAATTTTTTGTTTCACCTTTTACCCAAGGAAGAAAAAAGATCTTGGGTGTCTTTATTCAGCGAATTTCTGTATTTCTGGTATTCACCTCACTTTAAGGGTAAAGAAAACCCAACCCAAATGTCAGAAATTGCCCTGGGGTGCAAGTTCTGTTTTTGGCTGTGGTAGACCAGGACTTTAAAGCCACAAATCTCTCCGTGTTCCCATCATCGAACTTTCTTAGGGAAAAACCTTAAACCTCGTGAGAAATCAGCCTTTCATCCCCTCCCTGCTTAAAGGGCTCCGTGTGCTCCAAGGTTAAAGGTTCTGAAGGAGTTTTACCTGAGGAGTAAATACAGGAAGATTGGGTTAATTTGATATTTTTTCTTTTCTCCTGTATTTCTCAGAGTTTGGGTTTGGAAGAGGACCAGGGAGCTCTGGGAGCTCCAGGTGGAGATTGCACAGGATTTTTAGAGGGGCGGAAGGGTTTGGGATCTCTGAACTCAGCGCAGTGAGATTTTCATGAACAGCACATTTTCCCAAGCCTCAACATCCAAAATGTCAGGCTGGGACTAAAATCACCCTGGAACCAGCCCTGAGCATGACAGGGATATTCAGAGGTGACTCCCTGGGAGAAAAAAGCTGTTCTGGAACTCTGGCTCCAGAATTCACCGGGATCCAGCTGTTTCTGCCCCCAGGGATGGGGAATCCAGGACCCAGCCACAGCTGCCTGGTCCCTGCCCTGCTCAGGTGGGTGGCTCGAGGTGCTCCAGCCACAGAGGGATCCTAAAATCTGCCCCCACACAGGTTTCCAGAGGCTTTAGTTGATAAGAAATCTCAGGATTTGCGTTTTCCAGCAGCTCAGTGACCCGAGGAATGTCACAGGTGGCGGCTGCCTTTGGAAAGTCTGATGCAATTGTTCACCACGTGTTTGGGGCTGGATAGAGTTGCCCACCTCGAAGAACCGAAAGAAAATCCCCGACAAACCCCAACACAAACATGAAAATCACAGCTTGCTCCGGGACACTGCTCTGGAAGGAGAAGCCTGAACTCAGATTCAACTTTTGGTTCTGCTTTGTGTTTGTTTTGTGGAGCAGAAGCAGCTTCAACCTCCAGCTCCCAGGTCCTTCCCACTGGGTGCTTTTCCACCCATTTCTGTGTTTCTGTGCTGGGCTCAACCTGTCTCTCCTCCTGCTTTGCTTCTCTCGACTCCAAATTTCACCAACGACTCCTTAATTTTGGTTTAGGGAAGGGGCAGTGTTCACAAGGACACACTGGGGTCCTGGGGGAGAGGTCCTGGTGACATCTGCAGTGTTCAGATTCCCTGCAGTCAGAAGTAACTGCAGGGAATCTGTCTGTCTGTCTGTCTGGACAGAGACAGCCCCAGAGTTTTCATGTCCTTGGGTTTTTGAGTGCCCTCAACACGCTTTGTTTATTTAGAGGCTGAGTTAAAACCCAGACATCCTAGGGGTGAATGCCTGGAGATGTTTTATCCTTTAAAAAAACAGATTTGAGGACAAAACTGAGAGGAAGAAGCTGCTCAAGGAGAGATCTTATATAATAGGAGAAGGCTCCGAGGAAACCTTCTTGTGGCTTTAAAGGGGATTTGTAAGAAAGAGGGGGACAGACTTTTGAGCAGGGCCAGCTGTGAGAGGACAAGGGGTGATGTTTTTTAGCTTTTGAACGAAAATAGGAACAATTTAGATTAGATCTAAGGAATTTTTTACAATGAGGGTGGGGAGGCCCTGGCACAGGGTGCCCAGAGCAGCTGTGGCTGCCCCTGGATCCCTGGCAGTGCCCAAGGCCAGGCTGGACGGGGCTTGGAGCAGCCTGGGACAGTGGGAGGTGTCCCTACCATGGCAGGGAGTGGGATGAGGATGCCTTAAAAGATCCCTTCCAACCCAAACCATTCCATGGTCTGTGACCCTCTGTGAGTGAACTCCTGGAGAGTTTAGGCCAAATCCAGGAGGAAAACAGGAATCCTCCCCACATCCTCACCTCTCTTACAGCACCAGCAGTGCCCCGCTGAGCCAGTCCAACACCGAGCAGCTTTTACACATAATTTTTACCCTGGAGGCTCAGCAATACTCTCTTCAGAGCAACATTCACTGGATGGACCTTCTCTGCTGGTCCGTTTTGCATCTCCCCCAGCATCAGGGCAGATGCAGAAATGCAGGGGTTTTTTGGATGGCCCAGGGCCACCAGATGTACTGTCACACCCTCCCAGCTGTGCTGTCACACCCCCCCAGCCCTCCTCCAGTCATCCAGGCTTTACTCCCTGCACTCCACAGTCTGGCCTGATGCAAATCTTGGCCCAAAACAGCTTCAGCCCAACATCCCAAACTCCCAAAAGGACAACAACCTTACCATCGTGCTGAACATGTAAGGATTTATGGCTTTGCCAGGTAATGTTCAGGTAGTTTCTGTTTTAAGGGAGGTTGGGCAAATAAAAGAAGATAAACAACAACAAAGAAACCTCAGACGCTTAATCCTGAAGTTTCCTGGAAAGAAATAAATCACTTGGAAAATTCTGAGCACAGTCTGTATAAAACTCCCAGGAGACAGAAAATGAGTCTGTCCTGCCACAAGCTCAGCCCTGAAGTCAGGCTCTCTGCAGTGATTTTCCCTCTCCTCTCCCTGATGGTGCTTGGAGAAGGCAAATTCTCCTCCTGGCCACGGTGAATCAGCAGCCGAGCGCCTGCAGGGGCTGCTCTCCAGGGAGAGTTTATTATGGAATCATGCAGTGGTTCGGGCTGGAAGGGACATTAAAATGACCTCATTCCAGCCCCTCTTTATGAGCAAGAGCAGCCAAACACGGATTTTCCAGCTCGGTTTGGCAAATTGCAGGATCTGGGGTGCTGTCAGCTCCTCTCCTCGAGTGCACACGTTGCCAAACCTTCCTTTGCCTCCAAAGCCTGACAGGAGCTGACCTTTTGCCACATGACAGCATTTCTTGTCTAATCAGCGGGTCCAAGGGCGTAACCCAGTCATGCCTTGAGGTCATCCCCAGTTGAGTCCAGCCAGGAATAAACGCTCCTGGTGTCTAATCAAAACCGCCGCGCTTCCCTCGGATGGGGACGTGGACAAAGAGCAGCAACACCTGGGGCTTGTATTCCCCAGGTGAGGGGGAAAATGGGACGTCATGAGCTGTCCCACTAAACCCACGGGGACGCCAGTGGATTGTGTGAGGTTCCGGGGAGGGATTTGGGTTTCTCTCTGGGTGAGGGTGGGTGACCTGCAGGAACTCGGAATGTGTGGGTACAGAAAAGCCTGTTAGAAGGGTTTTCCAGCTTCTTGCAGTGTTTTGTGTGAATCTTTCCTTTCTCATGCAAGCTATGAAAACATAAGATGTTTTTGTATAACTATCTGGACACCTGGTGTTTGTCTGAGTCCTGTTTGTGTTACACTGGCGTAATGGGTGTTTGAGACCTCACCCAGTCACCCCTGAGGGGTGGATGGAGCACTGACCAATATCCTTGTGGGATTGAGACACGTAAGTGGACAATTAATTAATTAAATATCACATTTTCCTGCTGACTACGCTTGGATTCATTTCCTCGTCTCTGCAATAGAGCCACAGGAATGCTCACAGGAATGACATTTAGGGGACTTCACTCGGCTTTCTTGAACAGCCCCTGGTGTTTCTGCACTGGTACCCATCTCTCCTACTTGTTACAACGGGTTGAAGGTGGTTCCCACCAGTGGTTTCTCCCTGGAGGCCCTGCCGTGGCACAGCAACCTGGGCTGGCGTCTCCTGGCCCTGTGCTGCTCCCATGGGCAACCATGGATGACCAGGAGAGGACTTGGATTCCGAAAATCAAACCGAGCCGCTTTGCTAGACAGTAAACACTTCCTAAAACTCCCTCCCCTCACAGGCAGAGCCACCCCTGGGGCAGATATTTATTACTGAGAAACTGAAAGTGGGATTTATTGACTGAGGAGCCACCAACCACCGACTCCAGTGGAAATGCTGGGGAAGCCCTGACCTCGGGAAGGCTCGCCCTCCCTGCTGGCTTTGGGAACTCCACAGGTCCCTCCACCTGTGGGCTCCCGAGTGCTGCTGCTCCCTGGCATCTTCCCAATGGCATCTTCCTGATGGCTCTCTAGAGTAAGACCATAAATTAGAGACTTTCACCCTGCGTGGATGATAGTAAGTCTAGGCGCAGAGACAGATAACAGTAATCAAGGGCTGGATCAATAACTTTAATCCTAGAGCACAGACAGCTCTTACCTATTAATTCAAAGTAAAACCCTCCAGACTGAGAATTTAGCGGTTAGAAACAAATTGGTTTTGAAAACTCATTTGTTTTCCTTTTTCCCACCCCTTCTCTAATTGAGGAGATGCAGCAGCAGGGGGTGGATTTCTTCCTCCAAGGAGGAACATTGCCAGCGTTGCCTGCAGTTTCCCTCTGGAGACAGCCAACAGAACAGGCAGGAGCGTGGGGAGAGGCAGGACAGCGTTCCTGAGCACAGAGCATTCCCCCAGCAGAGCCTTTTCCAGGGACAGCAGACAGTTCCAGGACATCTGGCCTAAAGACCGCGGACACTGCTGGTCCCAGCCCCATCCCGGCGCCAGGCAGCTGGGCTGGAGATGTCCCTGTCCCAGGGAGATATTCCATATCCCACTGGCTGGCTGTGAGGGAACCCAAGGGACAGCCCAGGCTCTGTGCTGGCTCCAGAGGAGACTGGGGTTGGTTTCCTGGGCTCCTTCACCTCCTTGTCCTGTGTCCCGCTCAGGGGATGCTGTTGGTGGCCGGAGGAGGTGGATGGGCAGCCGGGGCAGGGTGACAGCAGTGTCCACCTGACTCAGGCTCTGGAGGAGGGGGAATTCCACAGAGGCTCTGGGAACCCGGGGGCTCTCGCCGTGCCCTGACCAACAACCCACGGCAGGGGACGGGTGACAGGTCAGGGGACAAGTGGGGGGACCTCGGAAGACCTCTCTGGTTCCCTTTTCTTTCCCCACCACAAGTTTCCTGTGTGACTCCAGCGAGTCATTTAATGTCTCCAAGGTTCCCCATTTGCAAAAATGGACTTTCCCAGTCTCCCAGGAATATTGCAGGGATAAATACACCAGCCAGCCTTGAACACTCCTTTGATGTAGCCTGGCCGAGGCCAGGTTCAGTCGGGACCTCCCCCGAGCAAACAGACAGGAGAGGTCGTGATTTTCTGGGAACACATCCGTTATTGCTAAGAAAACCAGGAGAATTTTGTGTGGCTGCATCAGAGCAGACAGGGATGTTCGGAAGCTGTTCCCGATAACTAATTCCATTTGTCATGGAGAAGACATCGGAGTTTGGCCGGATTAGAGGCCTTGGATGCCGAAAGGGAAGGCTGGAAGGGCAGAGAAAACGAGGAGTAAATCCCAACGTGTTCTTCAGTGTAAGCAGGAAATCTTCCAGGTGAGGCTGATGCCTTGAGTGGCTGCCTAGGAACAGAGGCCAGACAGGAGTGAGGGAATAAAGGCAGGGATTTATTGGAAGGGCCTTCAAAGGTGCACCCTGGGGAGCCAGAGGCTACATCCAAAATGGACCCCAAGGTGGACCCCGAGTCACGAGTTCTTCACACTTTTATAGGTTTGGGCCATTTGCATATCAGCATAAATTCGCCAATTAAAACTTTGGCTAATGATGTAATTTCTCCAATTTCTCCACCTCTCTAGAGGCCCCAGTTTCCACCTTTTGGGCCTAGGACAGTCTGAGTGTCCGTGAGCAGCAAGCTGGGAGAGGCTTTGCTGTGTCTGTGTGGCCTAGGAGAGCAGCTAAGGAGCTACAAGAAACTTCAGAGTCACACACCGGGCAGCACAGGATCTGAAAAATAGAAAAGTTAAAACCTAAGGCATCGAGGTCACTTGTGCAGGGATCGGGGAGAGCCTTTTGCCATCCGTGGATGAGATCAGGGATGGTTCCCAAGGAGGGTGCAGAGGTCTCCTGGCAGCTTCTTCTTCACCTCACCCAAATCAGAGCCAGCGTGGAGGCAGAAAAGCAGCGAAGGGAAGGGGAGCCTCAGTAACAGGGCTTGGAATGAGCTCATGCAGTGGGAGAGAGTGATCCTGGACCTTCAGGAGAACACGGAAAGGCCGAGGCTGCGTTTGGGCGTTTCAGTGGGGTTTTGTCATCCCCTGTGTTTTCCTGACGAGGAGGGTGCAGGGCAGAGATGTGCTGAGTTGGGGAAGTCCTGTCAGGGCAGGGACACATCCCAGGGGCGCTGACATGGGGTGACACCTGCTCTGGTCAAGAAGGTGTTAATGAGAGCTAATTGACCCCATTAACGAGAGCTAATTGACCCCATTAGCCTTGCTCTGCTCCTGCAGGTGCAATGGAGGGGAGTATGAAGGGGAGGGTGTTGGGCGTGGGGTGTTACAGCCCAGGGGGTGTTTCAGGGTGGAGAGTGGCTGATCCCTGAAGGTACAGAGGGAAGCTAAGGCAGAGCACCTCTGCTCTGGAGCCAGGCTGGGAGGGTTGGGAGTGTTCACATGGAGAAGAGAAGGCTCCAGGGAGACCTCAGAGCCTCTCCCAGGGCCTAAAGGGGCTCCATGAGAGCTGGAGAGGGACTGGGGACAAGGCATGGAGGGACAGGACACAGGGAATGGCTTCCCACTGCCAGAGGGCAGGGCTGGGTGGGATATTGGGAAGGAATTGTTCCCTGTGAGGGGGGGCAGGCCCTGGCACAGGGTGCCCAGAGAAGCTGTGGCTGCCCCTGGATCCCTGGCAGTGCCCAAGGCCAGGCTGGAGGGGGCTTGGAGCAGCCTGGGACAGTGGGAGGTGTCCCTGCCATGGTAGGGGCTGGAATGGGATGGGCTTTAATGTTCCCCCCAGCCCAAACCAGTGTGGGTTAATGTCCTGTTTGGGGTGGTTGTGAGGGAACCTGAGGGACCCGGACTCCTTACGGTCATCAATTTTTAAATTTTTTTTAACTGTTTAGTCAATTCTGGCTCCTTCGAGTACCCAGATAAAACCCATCCAAGCCACGCAGCAGTTCAGGATCCATGACAGTCATATTTCCTGTCTCCGGTGCCTCTGACTGGAGCGAGGGCTTTGCTGCTGCAGCCAAAGACTTCCCCTGGTCCCTTTCCAGTTAAATATCACTAGGGTCAGGAGTTGTGGCTCTGTTCTTTGAGCCAGCTGCTGGCATTTCTGGAGTTCCTTGTAAATCCCTGCTGCGGGAAGCTGTGCTGGGAGCAGCCTGCTGCCACGCTCCTCCCTAATCCTTGGAGCTGGCTCTCCAAGAGCTGGGCACGCTCCCGGCTCTCCCTGGCTCTGTGAGCAGGGAAAAAGGGAAAGCAAGAAAGAAATATTTATGTTTGCTGCAGAGCCAGCTGGGGAAGCCACCAAAGGGGAAAAGAGTGATGGGGTAGCGATGTCCTGGCTGCTTTCTCCTTTCTCTCGGTCTCGAAGAGCAGAGATTAATGACATAACAATGGGAGCACGGCAGGGTAAGAGGAAATGTTCAGTGTCATTTATCAGTCTGGGATGGGCTGATGCCGTCCCTTACTCATCCCTAAGTCTAAGGGTGTTCCAGGATCCTCCTTTGACTCAGGGCTGCTCACTGGGGGATGGCCTCAGGCAGTGCAGGGAGCCAGGTCTGTGGGTTATTGGCATCCCTGCTGATCCCCGTGGCTCCAGGATGGATCTGGTAGCCAAGAACACAAAGAGATGGGCCCCTGCGTGTGCATGGGAGGGAGGGAAGGTTCCTTGTGGCTCTGCCGAGGTTTCTTTCACGTGGTACAGGCTGCTGAGTGATGAACAGCGGGGAACACAAGTGCTGACACACAGCTGTCATGTTCCAGGGCTCCAACCAAGAGGGAGAGCCTGTCCCAGACTGATCCCAAGCCTCCTGTGCTCCAGGTGAGGGCTGCAGCCCCAGGCTCCTGGGTTCTTCCCATCTTCAGGTTGAGACGGGTGAGAGCGTTCTCATGCAGGGGGCAAAGAATTTGAGGAATCTGTTACAGGAAGCTGGAGGAACAAACAACGCCGGCTTGTTTAGAGAGTGATGGGGCTGTTAACTGTGAGTTTAATGCCAGCTATGGATGTACCCTCTGGAATCACTGCTGGGCCAGGTGTGAGCGTGAAGGCAATGGGACAGGAGGGAAACGAAGCAAACAGTCCTCACACCCTCCTGTTCTCCTCACACAGCATCTCCTGCCACCGCTGTTCCAGTCCCGGCCTCGCTGTTCCCCTGGCCCTGGACTTGGGGATGTTCCCAATGCCTTTAAGGGTCTTCAGTCTTTGATTTGCTGGGGGAATGCTCAGGCTGGCAGCACGGCTTGTGTCAGTCCCAGCAGGCTGATTGTGCCACCAGGGCTGCCTGGAAAAGGGCACCCAGGGCCCCCTTTGGTGCACCCAGGGCCCCTCGTGCCACAGCAGCCGGCTCTGTGAGACCCCTGGCTCAGGGATGTCGAACACAAACCTTGTTTTTGAGCGGAAAAACTCGTCCCAGGAAAGATTTTTCCATTAAATCTGCTGTCTCCTCACACCAGCCTCTGATGTGGCGCAAGGGGTGTCTTTGGAGGTGAATCCTGAGCTGAATGTGCCGCCCACTGCCAGGACTGCATTTGTAGAAGACTAAAATATTCTTGGAGGTTTTTTGGCTCAGAGTGGCAGAAGGTTGCTTGCTCACGAACTGGGAAGAGCCTCTGGAGGTGGAATATTCCCGGGTGCCGGGCAGTGGTTCCTGAGGCTCGTAAAGGCTCTCAGAGCCCCTCACAGAGGGCTGGGTGTGTTTAGTGAAGCTTGAGCCGAAGTTATTTGTCTTCTGCTGATTTCCAAGCCGTGTAAAAATTAACCTAAATGAATGAGCCTTGATTAGTTTCCACCAGCTCTGACATCAGACAGGCCCTGATGTAAAATTAAGGTAAAAGAATCTAATTTTAATCATCTACTGCAAAGGGAAAGGTGCCCTGCATGGGAGCAGAGGCGCCTTGGGAACCTGGGGATGCAGTTCCTTCTGCAGGGATAGCAGAGGGAGAACTGAGCAGAGATGATCTTGGGGGGCCACAGTCCCAACACAGGAATTATTGGTCTTATCCTACCAGAGGATGGGCTTAAACCCGTTAATTATGAAATCAAGACACCGAGCTTTAGCACTTGGAGCTTTGCTTGTACCGGCTCAAAGGGAAGGGGGAGAAGTGGCACAGCTCAGAACTGCCTGGGGCGGCCCAGGAACCTTCCTGGTGTCTCCTTCCCTTTGCTCTGGGTGAGTGGGGCTCTGCCCCGGGTTATGGAAATGGGGGGAAAAGGGGGTGCAGGTGGGAGCAGTCCCTGGAGGCACCGCTGTCCTGCTGCCACGCTCAGCCTGAGTGCCTTCTTGGGATTTTCCAGGATGAGCAGGGCAGGGGCTGGTGGAGCAGGACAGTTTGCCTCACGCCTCGGGAGATCCACCCAGCGATGCTGTCAGACCTCTCTGGGAAGGAAGGAAGGATGTGGAAATTCCCTGTTGCAAGTGTGAGAGCAACTCTTCCTTACCCAACAGTTTTCCTAAAAATAGTGGGGCTTTGCTCAGCTACGTCTTGGGAAGCTGCCACAAGAATATAAAGTCAGACCTCTCTGAATAACTGTGGTGTCACTGCTACAATAACAGCCCAAAAGCTTGACCCCGTGGAGCCCCACGAAGGCAAGAAAATCCTGCCAGAGTGAGCTGTGCTGGCCAAAAAAATGGTTTGTGGTTGCACACATGGCTTTGGAGGGGTGTGTAAACGTCTTCTGGAAAGTGGGGTTGTAAATCAGCAGCTGGGGTAAGGAACAACAGATCTGCTCAACAGAACCTGCCTAGTGAATAAATACTGAACTCTGGTTTACAACCACAGAGCATCAGTAATCTCAGAATTATTAAAGTTGGAAAAGACCTCCAAGGCCCTCAAATCCAACCTGTGCCTGGTCCCCACCTTGTCCCCAGCCCAGAGCCCTGAGTGCCACCTCCAGGCCTTCCTGGGACCCCTCCAGGGATGGGGACTCTAAACCTTCCTGGGCAGTTCCAAGGCCTGACCTCCCTTTCCATGGGGAAATTCCTGCTGGTGTCCAGCCTGAGCCTCCCCTGGCCCGGCCTGAGGCCGTTCCCTCTCCTCCTGTCCCTGTTCCCGGGGAGCAGAGCCCGCCCCCCCCGGCTGCCCCCTCCTGTCAGGGACTTGTGCAGAGCCACAAGGCCCCCCCTGAGCCTCCTTTTCTCCAGGCTGAGCCCCTTTCCCAGCTCCCTCAGCCTCTCCTGGGGCTCCAGCCCCTTCCCAGCTCCGTTCCCTTCCCTGGACACGCTCCAGCTCCTCAATGTCCCCCTTGCCATGAGGGGCCAGAACTGGACACAGCACCCGAGGTGCCCCAGCAGTGCCCAGGAAGGGGGGCAATGACTCTTCTGGTCCTGCTAGCCACTCTCCTCCTGATACAGGCCAGGACAGGACTGGCCATCAGTGTGAGACAGGGATGGCTCCAGCGCTTTTAACTTATGTGAGGGTTGGCTACAGCTGATGGGTGAAGATCCTTTTCCACCTTCCTTACCTCATCTCCTCTATTAAAGAGCTTTAAAAGGAAACTTCTGGAGGTAAAACCAATGAGACGTCACCATGTGTGAGGCAGGGAGAGTTTCAGGGACCGTGTGGTTCCAGATTTGCAGACAGACACCGGAATTTTGCCCAGGCTCTAGCACCTTTCCTACCTTCTCACCAGATAACCTGGCAGCAGGCAGGAACAGCCCAACTTCTAGAAGAAAAAACCATTTCGTATCTCCTTGGTTTTGCTCTAGAGATTCCCCTGATTTCCATACAGATGCCCCACTTCCTTTTCTTCGCCCGGTGAAGTCATCTTGCTGCAGGCCACGAGCAGTGCCCCTCTGGAAGGGTTTCACCGCCGGGAGCGGGGAAGCGCGGCGAGCACAGCCCTGTTCCGCGTGATTTCCCACATGGCAGAGCTTCGCCCGGCCATGGCTCCGTCCCCCTGCAGGCAGGAATGTGCCTCCACATCCTGTCTGCAGGGATGAGCTCAGTCCCGGGGAGATGCTGGCGCGCCTTCGGAGTCTGGGCTGCCAGCAGGGAACGCTGGGCCCCTTCCCCTCCTGGCAGTGGTCTCATACGGAATTAATGAGTTTATTCTCCTCCAACGAGGCGGGGAGGGAAGGGTGTTTTGTGCCAGCTGTTGGGAGGGGACAGCCCTGAGGGTTGGTGCAGGAGCCAACCTCAGGCTCTGCTTCTGGGAAGTGCTACAAACATCTTCCCACCCAAACAGGCTCTGGTTCGGCTCAGGAACGAGGGTCAGGGAGCAATTCCTACTTCTGGGATCTCTGGAATTAACTAAGGAAGGGAGGTGATCCCTGACAGAACCAACTCATCACTGGTGGAGTCTGGAAGCATCCAGGCTAACACCCAAATTCCAGACTGCAGGTTGGAGCCACCCCTGTTCCTTTAGCTGACACCCATCAGCCAAATCTGTTACTGTGGAAACCTTAATTAATTTTTCCCTTTGTTATTTTGTTTCTGTTTACAGAAATAGCAATTTATGGTGTCGGTCCAATGGGGCCTATTGTGAGAATTAGCAATTTGCTTAATCCCCATAAAGGCCTATTTTCTGAATCATAAATCCTGTTCTGTGTCAGTGTTCTGAAATTCTAAAGAAATCCCAGCACACAGCAGGGTTTTGCTGAACAATCTCCGTATTGTTGAGTAAAAAGCAGTTAAATGGGAGTTTTTCATTCAAAAGCAGGGCACTTATCTTTGGGATGCAATGTTTATTTTTCCGGGGTTTTTTTGGAGGGGATGTTGTCAGTGAGACTTGGGCACCCTGAAAAATGCAGGTGAGATTCAGCTATGTCTACAAACTAAAAACGAAACCTGTGGAATTGAAAACGACTCAATCAGATGAGACTGGAACAAAATTCTCTAAAGCCCTTACCAGCTCATGGAAGTGTCTGAACCTTGTCCTCGTGTGAATAGGGTTTAATTTCACTGCTCTGGAAATGCCAGGATTAATAAATTTTTGTGTGTATTCTGAATGGAATTAATAGTTTATATAAAAAATCCTCAGCCCTACACATTTATAACACACAATAAACTTTGACATGGGGAAATGTCTGCCCTTCCCAGCTGTGAATAGAGCACTTGGTGGGTGCTTATTAGAATAAAAAACCACTCAGGAATAAATATGAATCCAATTAATTTTATTTTTTCGCTTTGAGACACAAAGTACATTTTAAAGAACTACCTACAAACCTAATTTCCCAAAGAAATAGCATCAAGTATAATAGATCTAAACTTTATACCATGAATTTCACAATTTCTCTCCCATAAAATTAAGACATCTCTATGTACAGTACCAATAAATATGCAGCAAACATTTTCAGTGCCTTTTTTTGACGTTTTAATATAAAACTCTACAATCAATGGCAGAACATAAGGAGGTTTGTGCAAGAATGAGAGCAGCTGGAAAGCTATTTTAGTTCATAATTCAGCAAAAAAACCCTAACACTGCTGACTTATGTTGCTTAATAAACTGGGTTATGATCTCCCAGGCAATGCCTTTCGTGTTGTTCCGAGGGATTTAACAATCAGGGATTTGGAAGTGTCACGGCACAGTTCGCGCTCCGAGAGGGAATTGCAGCACCAGGACTCCCAAAGAAATGGAAGCGGAGCTCTCATTTCCTTTGGGAGCCTGTCTGGATGCCGAGGGGGGGGTGGGAAACACATCCCTGTGCATCAGCTGGGATTTTTTACAGCGTCAAGACCTTCCTGGCAGGGAAAATCACCTCCAGTTCATCGCAGCTCGTGCTGCATCCTCCACGGGAACAAAAGCCCTGCCGAGGTAAACCCCAAAGCTGGATGGGGGCTGGATGGATCCCGCCGGGATCTCGTCCCCAGCTGGGAAAAGGGGGCTTCGTGCAAGGACGGAGCTGAGGGGGCCCAGTCCAGCCGTGGTTGGGCATCGCAGCCAGCAGGTGAGAGCTGGCAATGTTCAGCTCCCGTGGGGAGCGTCCTGCTCTGAGGATGGATTTCGTGGGGTAACGTTCCAGGGTGAGAGCGAGGCTCACCCTCAGGATTCGTGTCGTGTGTAGTCAGCATTAAACCCCGTGGGAATCCTGCCCACGAAGATTTGCCCACCCACCCCAGAGTGAGAGCAGTGGGGTTCTCCCTTTCACCACGTTCTTGGGTCGTCTTTACCCAGAAAAACACCACAAAAAACCCCTCTGCAGCCTGGGAGAGAAGCACCTCGGTTATCCCCACCTTCCCTAGGACGCGCAGCCTTTCAGGGATGTGCCTCTCTCCCCCTCCGCTCTCGAGAGGGAGCCTGGAGATTTATTGAGAGCAGACAGCTTTTATATGATCAAAGGAAGCCAAAATGCAGCACAACGCTCACACTCAGTGTGTTTAGACCACAAAGAATCTCAAGTTATTACCCTAAATGTGCAAAGCACGGAGTAAGATGGCAGTGAGATTGAATTCTGCTCTGCTCAAGTTAAAATAGGAAATAATAATAATAAAATTCCGTTTTGCTTTTGCTAAATGTGAGGTAGATATTGGATTAAAAAGAACAAAAACCAACGTAACAGCAAATAACATCTTTTTGGTGTCGCAGGGGAAAGCAGCCTGATTCCCACTGTCTAATTAACTCCTGGCTGATCTACAGAGGCTGTTAGCAAAACCTCTCAGGGATTTGCAAGTGGATGAAAAGCAGGGGAAACAAATGTCCTCCATCAGAGTATTCCAGTGAAAACCTTCCTGGAGCCAGAGCACAGAGCCCTTCACCAGAAACCTCTTCTGAAGCAATTTAGATGTGATCCTCTGAGTTCAAGCCGGGAAAGCAAAATAAATTTGGGGAATACGGAATAATGTGGCAAATGGGAGAATGTTTCTCAGTTCTGGTGGTGGAAAGAAAGGAATTAGCATTCTTGGCAGCAGAGGAATTGAGGATAACAGCAGCCAGGATGAGGAGTAAATATCCAGGGGATGCTGCTGTTCTGCTGGAAGGGCGAGGACAGCAAAGCTGGAGCTAGAACAGGGTTAGCGGTGCCCAGAGCTCTGCTGCCTCCACTCTGACTCTCATTTGGCCAACATTTCCTGCTTGGGTTGTGCCTGTCAGCCAGGAGCTGAGCACTCGGGAACACGGAATTCCCAAAATGCTGAGGTGTTTTTGTGTACGGTTTTTGCCTCATGAAGTGCAAGTGTCTCTAAATTCCATGGGGAAAGTCTGGACCCGACTTCGCTCTGCTGAGGGACCTCTAACTGCCTAAAATAATGATTATTCACACATTTACACACGATAAAAAGTGGTTTTTCACACATCAGCACTACCTGGCTGCATTAGCTGGTCGCTCTTCATTGTGATTAGTGTTTTGGGAAGGGGACCGGGATCAAAAGTGGTCACATCCGTTAAGTTGCGTTTTTATTATCACAAAACTTGGGAAAAAATAAAGAAGCTAAGTCAGTTCTTGTGGTAAAGATACATCTCAGTGCTGAGGCACAAGACAAAAGACAATCCCTCCTAGAAAATCCCTTACAATAGCAAAATGCTATTACTGGTGTGCAACACCCAGATGTGGGCAAAGATCCTTGACATTTTCCGATTCTTCTAAAGAACGAATTCTCTCCTCATTTCTCACCTGAAATGATGGGCCGCTCAGAAGATAAATAACACAAACAACAGGGCGGTCAGTTGTGCCATAGAGGGGTGAAAAAACAAGATTCCTTCAAAATTCTGGAATATTGTGTTGAAATCCTCAAGCGAGTTCCTAAATCTGTTGGGCTTGGTCGGGGACCCCCTTTGTGGAGGGGTTGGCTCCTCACATCCCCTGCCACATCCAAAATCATCTCAGCAGCACCTTTCAGGGTGATGTTTCACACCCTTGGACACTGATCCTGCCAACACCCCTGTGCTGGACGGTTCCTTAATTTGGAAGATTGCCAAACCACGAGGGAGCTGAGGATAAACGCAATTGAAACTTTCTATCCATGTTTAATTTGAGGAATGCAGATTTTACTCCTCCCACGCACCAAAGAGGAGCTGGTTTTCACCCTTCAGCCACGTGCTCAGGGCTGCGCTCAGCGCCAATAAATGTTGGTAGGATTTGGAGCTGTTTTCTTTGTACCTTGATTAAAATTTACTTCTGCATGTGCATGGAGAGAAAGTTAATGCTTATTTATCAACATCCAGTTTTCAAGGGGAAAGGAAGTGGCAGGTAATGAACTCTTTTTGTGGATTTGGGTTATGCTTAGTGTTAGTTTTTTTGGGGGATGAAAGAGTTTATGGAAGAAGACAACCCCTAAGATCTAGAATATTTTGAGCAGTTGTTAAAAAATAATAATAATTTGATACTTCTTCTTTCAGTGGTTTTGTTCTGAAAAGTGCTTTCAGGTTCTTTTTCCCAAGAAATGGAAAGGTTAAAACCTGAAATCATAAGTTTTACCTCATTTAGGCCAAGCTGCCTATTTCACCCTTTTTTCTCCACGTTCCATTTCTTTTCCCCGATAATGGTTTTAGTTTCACGGCCACCCAAAAAAAAACCATGTGTTCAGCTCGACCACAGACTTTGAGGTCACTGCTTCCTATGACCAGATTTCATCAGCTTCTCATTTAATTGAAAATGCTGATGTCTGTGCATTTTCACATCTCCAGAAACGCTTTACATCTTCCAACTCAACAAACGCAAATTCCTGAGAACGCTCGTGTCCTTATTTAGCTTTAAAAAACCCAACAATCTGAGAATCCACGGTTTAGGTTCATTCTGTTGGACATATTTCCCTTTAAGCTTGATTTTTGTCACACTTAAGTGGCTTTACTCTGAATTCACACCTTTGACTTCTGTGGAAGAATAGCTGATCTAAACCAGGGTCAGAATGAGCCCCTGAACACTTATTTTATGTGCTGGTCACTGGCACAGTAACACTACTAGCACTGAAAAGGGGGGGAAAAGGGAATAAAGAGAATTTCCATGAGGATACATGTGGGGGGTCAATATGCCTGCACCACTTTAAAACAAGTAATGCCACATATATTGGTTCATGTCCTATAAAATGTGTGCTGAATGGGCTCAAAGCTGGTGTGGGTAACGCGGTGCAGAAGCTCTAACTGGACTAAAATAAATATTTTTTATGGATAATGGATCAAGAGAATCGCACCTGGAATGGAGCTGCAGCAGGCAACCTTCTGCTGGTGGAATTCATCTTTTTAGTGTGCAGTGGACGCAAATTATGTGCTAAAAAAGGCTCATTATTGCCAATTCCTGGAATTTCTATGGAATATCTACAAAAATATATTTCTCTCTGTGTGTAAATATCCCACAGAAGGCTCTTTGACTGAATGCCAAATGTTGCATTCCCCACTCCTCTCCCACAGCCCTCGCAATTCCCATCATTCACACACCAGGACTGAGTGATGATGCCTCAGGATACAGTTTTCCTGGAAATCTGCTGTCCCAGCCTACCAGGATTGCCTTGTGCCCTCAGAACAATCAGCTCATTCATAGAAAAGAGAAGCCTTCTGAATTACTGTAATTATCCCAGAAAAAAGAAAGAGAATTTCCCCTCCAATTTCCTCCAAGGATAAACCAAATTAACCCTGTTTTGCACTTCGCAGAAGCTCTCCTGCCTGATTGCTGGGAATCACCCGTCTCGGAAAGATGATTTCAGATCTTCCTTTACGACACTGACCATGGTGTTCCGTGTGCTGGTCACCTAAAGTGCCCCACCTATTCCAAAAAGCTGCAGGTTTTGTGTTTTTCACGAGTTCAGATCCCGTATTGGACACGCGACCGAGCGATCAAAGACTCGGCGTGAGCTGTTGAAGGGAGCACGTCAGAAAATCTGAGATGTGGAAAGTCTCAGGGTTTCAGAGGGAATAATTTTGCCTGGAAGCGCCAAGAGTGGGGGATTTCGCCAGGTTTTGCCACGGTGTGGGGGGGGTCTCTGAGCAGGAAGAAGAGCCCTGAAAAGGAGCTGGGTCTCCAGAACCCTTTCTGAGGAGTAACAAGGCCGAGGTCGTGTGTGCCAAGCACTGAATGGATACTTGGGGAGTAACTGCTCCAGGCTCAGCTTAAAAAATAGGCTGAGCAGGTGGAGAAAACAGGAATAAGGACTCCAAGATGGAATTGATCTGGATAATAAAGACATAAGAGGATCCCTTGACTCAGAGTGTTTCCATCTGCCTGCAGGATCATTAAATTTACTTTCTCCAATCCAAACCTATTTTGAGATGTCAGTTTTCTTTGTGCACTGGAGAAACTGGGTGTAAAAAATGGCATTTGGATAAAGAAGTGTCCTTGCACCTATTGGACAGGGCCAGGAAGGCTGGAAGGAGCAAGGGATCAAGAGGACAGCTGAGATGGGGATGGGGGGAGAGCAAAGAATGAGTCAAAGAAAGGATGGGAAGCCAAACTGGGATGAGGTTTTGATGCAGGGAGTTTGTCAAGGTCCCCAAACGGGCAGAGTTGTGCCAGGGGCCAACACTCAGTGGTGAGACTCAAGGAAAATCTGGAAGCAAGAAGACAGCCACAGAGAGGCAAAGAGGGCAGGGCAGGGTGTGCCTGCTGTGATGTGCCTCATGCTGGCTCTGTGGATAAAACAAGGAAGGACTGAGACTGTGGGATCCAGGAATTGCAGGATAGCGAAGAATGGGCAAAAAGCCGCCTTTTTGAGATGATTTACCACAAAAGACCTGCCAGTTTTCATGTCACAGGAAGGTCCTTACACCAAGACGTGAAGAGATCCTGGTGTTGCCTGGACCTTCCCTCCTCCTGCTCTGCTCCTCTCCTCCCCTCCCAACCTCCTTGGCCTCTCTCCCTGCTCCAGCTGCTCCACTGAGTTCTCCTCGTCGTCTCAAACAGATCTTCCCAGAGCAATAAGTGATCTCCTGGTGGGAAGAGGTTTGCCATGGGCAAAGCTGCAGGATCCCACATGGGGCTGTCTCCACTAAAAAGCCTCTGCCCAGCTGAGCTCTCCAGATACAACCCCTCACCCCCAGTGCTGCGATTCCCCACCTCAGCGTCTCCCCAGCACTAAGGGGGGACCCTGGGCTCCGCCACGGCTTTGGGTGGAAACATCAGCTCAGGCAACAAAGCCTTGCTGTCATTTCTGGGCAAGAAGTGGAAAAATGGAGGAAATCCACGGAGGTGAGGCAGGGAAGAGCTGCAGAGAGGGGAGCCTGGTTGGTTGGGCGGTGGGTGCTCGGCTGTGAGACCTCGGGGCTGTTCGGGGTGTGAAGTCCCAATCCATGAGGACACAAACCTGAGCCATTGTTGGAGATGTGCTTGCTGCAGGAGGGGAGGGAAAAATGGGAATTTCCCTGAGAGACAGAAAGGTCTGTGGAAATGGATAACTGCAAGGTGGGAAGTTAAACGCTCCTGAGCTCCACCAGGGTCGTGTCTTTGGATCTTTTCACCTCGTGTGGGGACAGCTGGTGGCCAACCTTCACCCAGGGCAAGGCTGGGAGTCCCTTGGGGTCGGGGGCCACCATCAGCGATGGCTGGAGCACCATCCAGTGATTTTTTTAGTTGCGCTTGCTTTGCCTCAAATATAACGGAAAGCAAAACACCGCAGAGGTTTTCTCCCAAAATTTCGGCGTGTGATTTAAAAATGCGCAGAATTTTGCTCTGCGTCTCTCTCTGCCTTGGGGTTTTTGTTTTCCGTTATCCTAGAGTTAGGACCTGGAGGGGACAGCCCACTTTCATGCTGAAACAGAAAGTGTTTTGTGTGTTCCCTAGCTCTTTTTCAGAACGTTTTGAGGCTGTATATGGACTTAGAGAACTGTAAACAATTTTTTGGAAAAACCAAAAATCTCAAGTAGCTTCTGCAAAGCACAAGATATAATTTTAATCTACTTTACAGGGAAGTTGGAAGGGATTAATTAAGCAGTTAATAATTAACCTGAGCTTTATGTTAGTGCAAAGTACTGAGTAAATCTATTAATAAGGAAATTATGAGAAGTAATTACCTTCTAGAATGAAAATCTGAAGAAGGGTCATGCAAAACTATACTGGAAGTGCTGGAGAAAGCTCAAAACCTTTTTTTTTTTTTTTTTTTGGAGTTGAGGAATCTGTACATTGAAGGTGGAATTAGTGACATGGCCTACCTCAATACTCAAGATCATCATTCCTACCCACAGGTATCAACCGTTCCTCCTTAGCTTATAAAGTTTTGAAGAACTTTCAACTGTTACTTCCAAAAATACGGTTTTTTCCTCCAATATGACTTTCATTTTTCTGTTTTGGCTTTTCTTTGTTTGTTTTGGGGTTTTTTTGGTTGGGATTTTTTTTTGTTGTTCTTGTTTTTGGGTTTTTTTTTGTTGTTGTTTTGGGTTTTTTTTCTTTTTGGTTGGTTTGGGGGTTTTATTTGGTTTTTGGTTTTTTTGAGTTACTTTTTGGTTGTTTTTTGTTGGTTTTTTTGGGGGGGTTATTTCACTTCAACCTGCAGCTTCACCTTTCCCTACCTACGAAATCAAGGCTCTAGAGAGCTGCAGGGGAGTGATGGTACAAAAGAAGAAGAAGAAGAAGAAGGAAAACAGCAGAGATCTCACCCCAACACGCGCCCACAAAGCCAAAGTCCAACAAGGTCCCCCCAGTGACCCTGGAGGGATCCCCCACCAGCTGCTGCCAGAGCCCTACAGCAAAAACGCCCCAAAGAAGGTTCTGTGCTCCTTGGTGTAATCCACCAGCTTGATGTCACTCACGTTGACCATCAGCTTGTCTCCCACCTCCAAGGAGACAACAGCGCCCAGGTAAATGGGCTGGAACCAACCATTGCCGTTCTCACTGAGGGTCTTGGTGCCCATCAGCAGCTGGGTGGGCTCGGGGTAGCTGTCGGTGACCTTGGTGATGATCTCAGTGACAGAGCTGGCCTTGGTGCCACTCTCAATGGGCCCTCGGAACGTGACCTGAGCGTACACGTAGTAGTCCCCAGACACGGGAATCACCAGAGCGTTGCTGGAGTAACTCAGGTTGTTCTTGGTGAAGGCCAGGCCTCGCTTGTCTTCCCACTGCAGGATGGGCAGGTGGTTCCCCACAGTGCCGGGCAGGTCCTGCTTCTTCACTGCGGGAGGAAGAGAGAGGGAGAGGAAGGGGGGTGAGTTTGCCACGGCCAGGGGTGTTGGATGTAACACGAGAGCTCTGCTCCAAAGGGGGGAGGAATTTAAACAGGGTGAGCAAAATGCTGGGGCAGAAATGTTCTTATTTCAGAGCTTGGAAACTCAGCAGGATGGGCTGCAGGACAACTGCCCAGGGGTATTTTCCAGGGTGCCCACAGGGTGCCCGGTTCTGGGCTGTCAGGACTGAAAGCCAAGGATGCTTTTGGAAGACCCTGACAGTGTGAACTGGGCCTGGGGGTCCTGGCTGTGGGTCAGATCCCAAAGGATGAGCTGTCCTTCCTCAAGGCTCCCTCTCCTGGCACTGGGAAGCAATGGAGATGGCTTTGCCTTCCCATCTCAGCCCTTTCCAGAGTGAAAACTTAGTCCTTAAGTGACACCAGCACTGGGACAGTTGTACCATGCTTGCACCTGCAGGTTGGGGACAGGAAGAGGAAATTCTAAACCATCCTGTTTTTCAGCAGGGGTGGATTGCAGTTGTATTTCTTAGAAAGACACTTCTGTGCTTGCAAAACGTCCACACTGGTCACCACGATCACCAAGCACTGAGACATCTGAACTTCTCTTCCTGCCAGACTGCTTCTGAAGGGGGCTGGGGTTTCTCAGCCCTTGTCTCGAGCTTCTCCTCCTGAGTGCTCTCAAGGACATCTTTTGTGGAGTTGCTCTTGGTTTACCAGGGTCACTGGAATTCAGCAAAAACCCCAAAGACCCCGCTGTGCTTCAAGAGGTCCAATTCCAGAGAAACACATTTTAAACCATCTTTATCTCTCTCTTTCCCTTTTTTCTTTCTTTAATGCTTTTTCTGGAACAAAATACTCAAGTTTGGAGTCAGCCTCAACATTCCTCCAGACTTTTTTTTCCCAATCTTATGGTGAGCTGATGACAAGCAGAGCTCCAATCCTCACCCCTGCATCAGTCTGATCCAAGCTGAGGATGCTCCCCAGGCTGCAGGGAAAAAATTAGGGAATTTCTGCCCTATTCCTTTCACCTCCTCCACCACTTTAATTTCTCACACACAACAGACAGGAGCATAAACCTCAGCCCTTGCAGGTTTTTCTGCAGGGGAGCAAGAGCTGTCTCCGCTCTTGGCTGACTGCCACTTAAAATTGTTGTGGTAGAACAGCAGCAGAGGGAAGAAGAGGATAAAACCCATGCAGATTCTGTCAGGTGTTAAAATGAGCCTGGAAAATGAATGATGAATGCTGAGAAAAGACTGAGGGGACAGAGTTCTAGGAACTGAGACCTTTTCAATGAGCTTGTGTTAATGTTTAAAGCTGATTTCGATTCAGCATTTGGGGAAGGGGGGTGTGTGCACGGGAAGGGTGGCAAATGGAATGTAGGTGAGGGAAGGCTTTGAAATTCCCTTGGCAATAACCTTTAGGTTTATCCTGGGTGAAATGAGACTCAGAAAAAGGAATGTGCTTATCTCCCAGTGGCATCTGTTTCCCTCTTTTCCAGCAATAAATAACCCACGAGGAGGCAGGAAGGTGTTAGGAGGGCAATTCCTTTTATATTCTCTGAGCAGCACAACAAAATAATGGCCTTTTTTTGTTAGTGCTGCTCAAGCACCAAATCCTTCCCATCTTTTCCCAGGAGGCAAAGTGGATGAGGAGAGCATTTCTGGGAAGGGGAAGCCAGATGGGGATTGTGGCAGCAAGGAAGGCTGAATTATAGAAACATGATAAGGTTAGAGACAATGGAGCTTGATACAGAGAGGGGAATGAAAGAAAGTGAAAGTGCTCCTGGGCTGCCTTCATCCTCATCCCCCTCTCGGGTTAGGGACTGGTCTGAATCCCGGGAAAAGCTCAGGTAGCCTTGGATCACTCTAAGATTTGCAGGAGCTCGGAGCAACGTATCTCAGAGAGCAGAGGAAATCTTGTTTGAGATGGGAAGGATGAGGAAAGATCAGAATATTTCCAGAAAATGTCCTGGGCTCTTTTCCATCTCTGGAATTTTGGGGGAAACTTGAAGAGAAGCTGCCTGTGAAATGTTCTTTTCTTGCAGAATGACGCATTTAAAATGTCAGTGACAATTCCTCAATGAATTTTTATATTAGTTATAAAATATATTGTATTAGTTATAAAATATGATAAGATCTCAAATGAACTACATGACTTCCTGACTTCTAGAATTAGTCAAGTTTCACAGCTTTAACCTCCCTTTTAGGAAGAATCTCCCTCTATTGATGCTCTCTATTTTCAAGTTAATTAATTTTCCCCATGCTTCCAATAACAGTGAGGAGAATAAAATGAATATTCAAGTGCCTTTCAATACAGCACAGCTCCTTTTCTAGCAGCAGCTGTACTTTGTACTTGTCATTTAGTTATTTATTTATTTAGTTCCTAAATTCCGGAGCTCTGCTTCCTGCAAATACACCTATGATGCTGATTCTTGAAGTAATTAAAATCTGCTTTTAATAAGGGATTCATTGCTCCAGTTCCTTCTATTTTCTCACACTTTATAAATTCCTGGCATCCCTTAATTCTCCTGTCCCCAAATCCCCTTTGGTTCAGCCCCTTGCTGGAGAATCCCTGTTGCTTGTCAGGTTTGGGGTGCATTTTGTGCTGGATTTGTGGGGTTTCTGCAATCCTTAGCACCAATGGGAGAGCCTAATCCTGAACTCTGAGTCTCAGCAAGAGACTGGACCCTGTAGGGTGCAAGGTCCCGTGTCTGCAGGGTCTCTGGTGCTCAGGTTCGCGCCCTGAGGATTTAATAAAGGTGGTTTGGAAGCAGAAATGATGCTCTGCCCAGATTTAGAGGTGGGTTTGGGACCACTGCAGCACGAGGAGCACGAGCCACATCCTTCAGCACGGGTCATCCACTGTGCCACAGGCTGGTGACAAGAAGGAACAGGCACTGCTCTGCATCCTGACCCCAAATCCAACCAAATAAGTGGAGGGGGGATGATGGCAGGGCGAGGAGAAGCCCCAAATAAACATTAATGCACAGGAGAAAATGGGGATGGAGGGAAGTCTGAGCTGGGTACTGGCACACCTCAGTAGGTGAAGCCATCAGGGAGGGGACAGCTCGATGCCAGTTTGGATCAATAAAAATTCTCAGAGTGAGTTAAAAAGGAGGATTCACCACAAAGGAACAGACACCAAATCATGGAGTTTTTCTGCTGCTGCCAATTAAGCAGTGCATTCCCAAAGAACTCTGGCTGATTCCCATTCCTCTCACTCCTCTGCTCTCACCTTTACAATATATATGCCTAAAACTAGAAAAAGACAGAGTAAAGATGTGGAAGAGATTTCCTGCCATTTAGGACTTGTAGCCTGCCGCCTTCACTTTGAAAAAGGCCACCTGAGGTGGGGGAATGGAACAAAGATCAGGAGAATAATTAATCCTTCTACACTTCCTATGCACAAGTTGTGGTTTCTGAGAAGACAAAGCCAGGGTGGAACCCAAGAAATTATTTTGCACGGAGCTGAAAATAACAGGAAGTATTTTCTGCCTGCAAAGTGCTGTTAAGCTTGGAAACTCATTGCCATAGGGAGAAGCAGCAGGAACGTGATCAGGCTAAAAAAAAGGGTCAAACGTAATCCATAGATACTGGGTTCCTCGATGACTACACAGCACAGTACACAGGAAGGAGAGAGAGAAAATTCCCTTAACTTTCCCCTTCTCTTGCTCCTTTCCATGGCCAGCAGTGACTGGCCCCCAGTGGAATGCCAGAGAGGATGGGCACAGTCACCTGGGAATGATGGCAAAGGAATTTTTGTAAATATGGGGGCTGAGGAAATTTGGAGAAAACTGCTGGGTGTTTCCCTGTGGCCTTTTGTGCAACCCAGGGAAGTTCCCACCAGCAGAGCAGGGCTTTGGCTGCTCCTCTGAGTCACTGGAGCCTCTGGATCTCCCTGCCACGGGGCACTTGGGAAAACAAAATCTTACAGGAGCGGACATGGTCCTCTTGCTCTTTAAAACGTGCACTGAAGCAAAGATGAGATTTTGGACAAGGACAGGTCAGTTTTTGGAGCTCCAGAAACCCCTGTGCCAAAGGGGGAGGCACCAAGGGCGTGCATCAGGAAAGGAAACTCTGCTGGGAAACACATCCGCCCTGAACTGCTGACGGATTGAACCCTGAAGGCGGATTCTGACCGAACTCCGCAGGAGGATTTTGGGAGAAGCATCCCAGCACTTCCTGCGTTTTTCAAGTTACAAAGGGCACTCCGGGGCAGCACTCGGGGTGCTGGGGAAGCCTCTGCAGGGAGCTGTACTTTGGAGAGGGATAAATGGCATCAGGCCAGCTGGAAAACCCTTTGGAACTCACTCCATCCACACTGGAGCCAGACAGGAACTTTTCTCTGGGAATACCTAAATTTTCCACGTGGGTGGAGCTGGCGAGGATGGGGGATGTCTCAGGGCAGTGTCCTTGGTGTGGTGACAGCTTCAAGGCTGAGGTGGTGAGATGGGGACCTTGGAGATGCTGGCAGCCCCTTGGAAAGGCCTGGAAGCCTCTTGGAAAAGCATGATAACTCTTTGGAAAGGCCCAGAAGCCTCTTGGAAAAGCATGATAACTCTTTGGAAAGGCCTGGAAGCTCTCTGGAAAGGCATGGAAGCTCTTTGGAAAGGCCTGGCAGCCCACCCTGTGACAGGACTTTGTGACAGCACCTTCCTGCCACAACACAAAGGCCTGGAGGGCTCAGCTTGGCACTACCCTTCCCCTGCTTGCTCTGAAACGTGTCAGAGATTATCCCTCTGAAAACAGGGTGGGATTGGATGGGAATATGGCCTGAGTCAGGCCTTGCAGAAAAAAAAAACTGGCCTGATTTGACCTGATTTGGCTCCAAAACTCGTAATTCTTGCCAATTCACTTCTCCACGAGGGCTCACTTGAGCTCCATCCCCTGCCTTTTCTGGAGGATTCAGCAGATCACTGGGACATCAGGCACCTATTTCAGTTCAGTTACGAAAGCTGGTCATTCAGTAAAGGAAACAGCTTGGAAAAGTGGTGACACTCCTGTCCTGCCTCCTTTGTGGGCCCTTTCCTACAGACACAATGCCCTCAATCTGGCGTGGTCAACAAGGCAAAGCTGATTTTTACGTTCCCCATGTTTCCTGCAATGCCTGCTCCTGTCAGATCCACGTGGACCAAGGTTACTGAACCACAACATCCGCTGTAAAAACGCTTCAGTTTGGAACAAGAATTACCTGTCAGGTGAGCTCGTGGCTTCTCTGCGCTGGAAAGTGTGTCCGTAACTGAGGGGAAAGGGAAAAAAACGGTGTGAGGATGTTTGCTGCTGTTCAATGGTGAAATCACAGAATATCCTGAGCTGGAGGGACCATCCAGTCCCAACCCCTGTCCCTGCCCAGACACCCCAACAACCCCCCCCGGGCATCCCTGGCAGCGGTGCCCAAACGCTCCTGGAGCTCTGGCAGCCTCGGGGCCGTGCCCATTCCCTGGGGAGCCTGGGCAGTGCCCAGCACCCTCTGGGGGAAGAATCTATTCCTAAGTCAGCAAAATGTGAGTGGTGATTGACGCCTGTGAGGAAATGCGTGCAGGCCCTCTCCGTTTCTGCAGAGGTCTGAGTCGGGAATTATTTGCTGTGATCCCTCGCTGGCACCCCTGAGGCAATAAAATGCAAAGGAGGGAGTTTGTCAGACCTCTGCAGCATCACCAGGGCACATTGTGGCCGTGTCCTAAACTGTTGGAGGGCGAACAGAGGGGAAGCGTGGGGAGCACGGGCTCCCAAATCCCCGCTTTGCTTGTCCAGGGAGCCCCAGTGACCCCGCAGAGCTTTCCCAGCCCCGGGGTTAGAAACGCTCCCATTTCACTCTGTTACCTCCCTGCATCCTCTCACCCGGGTTGGCCTCCGTCTGCCCTGGTTGGTCTCGGCAGGGCTGGGGTGCTGAGGGCAGAGGGCAGGCGGGAGGGGTGAGCACCCACAGGGGCCGGGGCGGGGGACAGGGTGGCAAACTCACCAGCAGCTACTGCTCGTTGCTTCAGAAAGTGAGAGCCCCTCTCCTCTGTGACCTGCGGGGGAGAGTTACAGGCAGTCAGCTCAGGGTGCCCAGGAGCCCAGGAGGGGCTCGTCCTCAGTAGCCCAGGACACGGAGCACGCTGCAGGGATATCAGCGAGCCCAGACGGAGCTTTTTGGAAAAAAGGTGAGCCCTGACAAGTCTTTGCTTCACTGTGAAGGGAATGAGAGGCAGGTGTCTTTACAAACAAAAGATAAAGCCAGATACTGAGAGGTGAAAGAAGCAATGGGAGGAACCATAAATTCCATAGGAATTCCACTAATTAACACAGGCTGTTACCCACCCAAGGCCGTGGATTCTCTAAACCCCTGGATTTACAGAAAAGAACAGAGACACAAGGAAAAAGAAAAGGGGGAGGTTGGTCTGTATTAGGCAGTTTGGGAAGTCTGTACCTCTCAATACCTCAGCCAGTGGGGAAAGAGAGAGGGAAATGCGGCCGGGAAATTCGGATAAAAAGGAGGCTGCGTCCTCCAACAACTTGAGAGACCCCAGGGGAAAGCGCCATGGCCTTCCCTTTATCCGAATAAAGAAACAGGACTCCTCTGTCTCCTTTTGGGACATAAACCTCCGGCTGTGGATTAATTTTCCTGACAACTGCAAGACATTTCTGCTGTTGGTTTGGAACTGCCTTCATCCCTGAAGGGATTCCAGGACCCTGGGGGAGGTTGTGTTAAAACTCCGAGGCTGGACAAGCCCTCGGCATAACCGGGAGAGCAGGAGCAGAGCGGCCGGTGGCAATCAGCCTTCCCCGGGATGGTGGCTCTGTCCAGCGCTGCTGGAGCCCCTCTGCTGCTCGGAGCCTCTCCTGCCCCGCAATCCACGCAGAGCAAGCAGAGCAAAGGGAGAGATTCTCCTCAGGGCAGGGCAGGTCTGAGCCTTCACAGGAGCAAAGGTTCACCCACAGCGCCAGCAAGGAGACTGAGGTGGATCAGCTCCACCTGCTTTTTGTCCTGCACCTGTCTCGTTCCAGACTGGGCCTGTTCCTTGGGTCTGTCTGGAATTTTGGGTGACTTCCTGGGGAGACAGGAGCCGAGCGGGTCTGAGAGAGCAGCTGGCAGTGGCTGAGCTCTGCTGCTCCGAGGGAAGGCTCATCCTTCCTCTCCTCTGGAATTCCACTCCGGAGCTGAACTCTGCCATTCCCCTCAGGCAGGACACACGGCCCTGGGCCCTGCCAGGTGCTGCTGCCCTGAGGCCAAGCGGTTCAGAGGGACTGTGGCTGTCACACACCCGCCCTGTGCCAGTTCAGAGGGACTGTGCCAGTTCAGAGGGACTGTGGCTGTCACACTCCTGCCATGTGCCAGTTCAGAGGGACTGTGGCTGTCACACACCCGCCCTGTGCCAGTTCAGAGGGACTGTGCCAGTTCAGTTCAGAGGGACTGTGGCTGTCACACTCCTGCCCTGCTGGGGCTGTGCCTCCTGAGTCACCCGGGCACAGCCGGGGCTCCTCACCAAGTGCTCCCGAGGCAGCTCCAGAGGGAGGGAGGATGCTGCAGGATTCTGCTGGATGCTGCCTCTGGATCTGGCCTCGCCGGGCTGTGAGGAGCAGCCCTGGTGCTGGCTGCAGGCAGCAGCAGAGCCCGGGCTGTGCTGACCCTCAGGGCTGACCCTCAGGGCTGACCCTCAGGGCTGTCAGGAACCCCCATCCCAGAAGGTCTGTCAGGAGCACGCGGGGCTGGCACGGTGGGAGTCACGGGCAGCCACCAGAACCACACCAAATAAACTGAATAAACCTCCCCTGGTCAGCTCGTAGTGAAGGGTTTGAGGCACTTTGCCCAAGAAAAGGCTGAAACAATATTAACAGGTAGATGCTGAAGCTGTCTCCTGCCGGCTGCGTCTCACACAGGAGAAGGAGGAAACAGATCATTTATATCGGCTGGGGAAGGAGAATATTTGTGGAAGGAGAGTCAGCCTGCCTGGGGCTGGGGACTGCTGGCTGCTCCAGTAAACTCAAAGATAGTTTAATGTTTTACTGGAAGTAAACATCCGTGGGCTCCTGCAGAAATCACTCATTTCTAAAATAGCTGCTCCAGTGTGTTGGGAAAAAAGTGGAGAAGGAAAACAGTAGGGAAAATTCCCCTTTTTTCTTTTTTAACTTAACACAAATGTGTGGCCCAGCCCCAGCAGCCTCCCGACAGAGACTGGTGTGAAATTCCAGAGTGGGGCAGAGGGAAAATTGGTGCCGTGCTGTCCAGGAGATTTCTGAGCCTTTCATTACATGTAGGGACTTCCAAAGTCCTGCTTTCTGTGGTGACTAACCGTGAGTGCCCTGCTGATGCTGATGCGACTCAGTCACAGCCAGGTGAATTTCCCCTGCCCTGGAGGGAAGCACAAGGTGAGAATTAAGGATTTCCCTCACACTGCCCTTGCTTTCAGCCAGGTGTACTCACCTAGGAGTATATTTTACACACTACTTGTGTGACATTTCCTACGCATTTCCCAAGTGACCAGTTCTCATATTTCCCAGGTGATTCCATTCTCTAATGATTCTACATCCAGCTGAAAAATCGACCCCAAACCTACATTTAAGGATGCAACTTCTGTGGAACTGTTTACATACTTGAAGCCTAACTTCTGCTGAAGTTCCTTATATAAACTTGGATGTTGCAATCCAAACAGAGGTGGCAGGAAAATGGGAAGGAGAGCAAGAAGAATTCTGCTTCTTTATAAAAGATAACAAAAAGGTTTTGTTTAAACCTAAATTTGCTTGTTTCCTCAGAAATCCGGGTGCAAACAAGATGCTGAAGGACAAAGTGATGGAGCAGAGGTGCTGAAGGACAGAGTGATGTGGCAGATAGAGCAAGGTGTGAAATTATTCTGTTGCTTGGCAAAGGTGTTGCTGTTCTTTTTTTTCCCCCTAATTGCGCTATTTGATAAGGGTATAAATCCAAATCTCCTCCAGGAAATGTTTCAGCAGCAGACAATGCTGCATAACGGCCAGGTGTCAGTGAGACTTGTCCTGAACGGGCACAGATGTTGTGCATTGGTGGGGAGGGAGAACTGAGCAGCACGAGACAGCAGAGAGAACATTCACACAATTAGTGCTTTTCTCTCTTCTCCCTTTCTTGCTCAGCTGTGGTTCTGGAAAGTTCACAGCCTCACTTTTCCCTTTGGTTACTGCGGGGAGCCCAAGCTCTGAGCGATGCAGAAAATCCCACCCTGAGCTGACTCGCAGGTATTTGGACAGGCAGCTCTGATTACCCTGGGGACTGCTGTGTGCAGGACACTTCTGGATGCTTCTGGTACCAAAAATGTCCAAAAGCCCCAGCGCATTTACACCCAGACATGGCTAAACCCAAAAAGAAGGGCTGACACCCAATGGCACGGCAAGAGCAGCTGGCACTGCAGGCAGAGGGACTGATGAACAAAACATCCCCGGCTCCTCCATCCACTCCACTTCCAGCACTGTTTCCCAGGGAGGGTCTCTGCAGGTCATGTGCAGTACATAAACACGAATTTTTCTAACTCCAGAGATGCTGCATGGCCTGGGCCGGGAATTTTTGGTAGGAAATTCCAAAACTTTTCCTGGCCTGCGCCAGTAAAAACTGGCTTCAATCAGAACATCTTGCTGTCCAGTGGCAGCCTGTACCCAAGGCATGTGCCCACGAGGAACATTTGCATCCAGCAGCAGTGGCCAGGCAGGGATTTAGCTGGTGCTGGCTTTGGAAAGGGAATCCCAACACCTGGGCCCATCCAGCTGTGCTTGCTGCTCCTCCCCAGGCATTTCTCCTTCCACAAAGATCAGGAAGCCTTTTGAGGTTCTCCCTCCTCTATGGGCAGGCCATGAGGGCAGATCTTTCCTGGGGTTTGTTGCCAGCTTTCTGGCCTCATCCTTTGGAGCAGGATCCAGGTGGAGCCTCTGGGATTTTCAAGTTCCTCCTGCTCTGCTCCAGGTCCCTTCTCCACTGCCAGCTGCCATGGCAGAGACAGGGCACACAGGACATGTCCAACCCTTTGGAATTCCCATCTGGAATTCCTCTTTATGCTTGTGGCCCTGACATGCCGAGGATGCCATGAAAAATAAACCCAAATACCAACTTCTCCAGGCCACAGGGCTTGATACTCTGCTGAGTGGGAGGCTGAGGCAGCCAGAGCTGCTCTCCTGTGCCATCCCATTGATGGTTTTGGGAACTCAGACTGAAACTTGGCTTCCCTTCGAGGAAGGATGGCCCTTCCTGTGGCAGGGCACCACTCTGGCCTTGGCACAGATTTCCTGCTAATAACACAAGCCACATGTTCTGGTTTGAAGAACCCCATTTCCTCTCCTCGCTCTGGACTGAAGCACAAAAGAAAGCGATTTCTCTTTCCCAAAGGAGCAGTGGATCGAGCCTGGAAAGTGTCCAGGGAAAACCATCACCAGACCGGAATTATTCATTCAAGATGCATCGCACCGTGACACAGAGAGAAAACTGGTGGCCCACACGCGTTGCTGTAACGACATAACTTGCCCTGCTTTTTCCTTGAAGGGACACTTCCAGCGGAAGAGGTGACTCTGCATCCCTTCAGCGGCACCAGGTGACACCAGCGCACCCGCAGCGAGGCGGGGATGAACAAAGTGCCTCGCCCCGCGGGCACCGTGCCCAGGGTCTCGCCCCTGTTGCACAAACCTTCCCGGGCTTCCCTTCTCCTCCTCGCTCCAGGAAGGACTCGCTCAGCAATTTACTCCGTCTGCTCCTCACCTGCTGAGTCCCTCCCTCCTCCCAGGACTGTCCCCAGAGCATGAGAAGGTGACAATCGTGTGTGGGCTGAGCTCTGTGGGGCAACCAGAGCGCTCCTCCCGTGGGCTGCAAGGGTCAGGAGGCCAATACTCATCTGGGGCAAACTCGGGGCTGCCCACTCATCCCAGTATGCCCAGGGCACCCACACCCCAAAACCAGTGCCCCAGAGAGCTCTGCCACACCAGGCTGGTCCCAACAGTCCTGATCTAAGCTGTCAATGGGGCACGCAAGGACGGAGTCATTTAGCAAACTTCGAATGCAGAAGGAAATGCAGAAGGACATTTTCCAGAGAGCTTTTATGCCCAGAAACATTCCCAGGGACTGAATCACCCCGAACCTGCAGGCTCCTTGGGCACATGGCTCCCCGGGGAATTCACAGCAAGGCACACTGGCAGACACATCCACCCCTCCGTGCTGTCCTGCCGGACAACACCGATGGCACAGAGAGCAGCACAGTGAATGAAAAATCGGGAACAGGCAGAGCCCAGCTGAGGCGCAGCTCCTCCTCCCACGGCACCCCGGGCACCCGGCCAGCCCCAGTGACTTTTCTCTTCCTCCTCGGGACTCGCAGAGGTTGTAACTCCTCTGATCACCTCGTTACATCATTATGGAAACATTACGTGCTGCTAATTGGGACCATGTGCATGGGAATGCAAACTGGCGTCGCAATTCCGATGGATTACGTTGAGCTTTTCCTCTTAAGAAGCCAAACCCACTCATAAAATTACTTTTCTCTGCTAACCCCGCCAGTAGGATCACAAGCCAGGAATGCACTGGATTGATTGAACAAGTTGACATTTGATTGTTCTTTCACTCCAAGATTGTTTCAGGACTGATCTCTCACGGGACACAAACCAACCCGGAGCAGAGCCTGCCCGAAGCACCTCGTGTCTTTTACCCCCAGTCACGAGCAGCATCCAGCTTTCCAAGCTCCTCCACGTTCAGCCTCTGCTCTGCCGTAACTTCACAGTAATTTGGCCCCCAAATCCTCTCAGAACGTGCCCAGCCCCTGCTGGGGAAAGCTGCGCTCTGGCACCTGCAGGTAGGGCAGCCTGGGTTTCTCCAGCTGGGCTCGACAGCACTGACAGGGTCAGGGCAGCATCATCACACCTCACACACTCAAGGAATTCCCAGATTTAACAGCCGGAGGGGCTGCGCCAGGTTAGAACCAGGTAAGAGAGAGGATGCTGCGCCCCGAGCTCGGCATCACTCGGGCAGCGCAGCCTCGGGCTCACCCAGGGGCCAGCCCGTCCCTGGGAGCCACCCGACCTGCCTGAACACCCCCGGGCTAAACCTGAGCCGGGTGACAAACCTGCCTTCGAGGCCACTGAAAAGCCAACCCCCCCTTCCTCGCTGATTAACTGGGGAATTGCAGACCCGAAGCTAAAATTCAAAGCTTAATTCTCCAGACCTACAGCATGGGGCGTTCCTGCTGAATTCACAGCCTCCCACGGGAACTGGCACTTGCAGGAGGAACGGAGCAGCGTGGAGCGGGGTTAGCAGCAGCACAGCACAAGTTTGGAGGGCTGGGAGCAAAGCGAGTGTGGCTGTCTGGCAAGGGAGGAGAGCTGAGATGATCCCTAGGTCTAGAGAAAGTTTTACCGGGGAGTGAAAAACAGGATGCGAAGTTTAGGGTCGGACTCCCTTAATTGTCTCAAATCAGATCTCTGCAGAAGTTTGCATTAATAACAATTAATAATCCACCAGAGCTGTGGCTGTCAGCCCAGGGACGGGTGACTGACCCACTGGCATCCGCAGATCTTCCTGAAATCAGACACTGCGAGGGGAAGCCGCAGATTTAACCCAAAAGAAAGGAGAAAAATGAGCCACGGTGTCAAAAAATCTGGCAGAAATCAGCGCAGAGACACTGATTTCCACCAACCGGTGATTTTTTTTTAAGCACTCCCTGCAGCACAGCAATAAAAGTTTTCAAGCACAGCAATAAAAGTTTTCAAGTCACGTACTCTACTCGCGACCTCAGTGAAAGCAAGGAACCGTTAAAAAGAACGAGCAATAATCAGATTTATCCTCGGCGCAAGCAAGCGGGCATGTAACAGCGAGTCTCCCAAAGACGATAAATTCCTACCGAGGATGAGAAGAACTCCACGGAGGCTCGGTGTGGAGGCGCGGGACAGGGCTCAGGCGCGCCCGTGCCTTACCTGGCTGACGCAGGAGCTGGGCGCTCGCAGGTTCCCGACCAGCAGGTAGGCGGTGGGCAGCATCAGCAGCAGCACCGCCAGCAGGCACAGCAGCAGCGCGCACCGTATCCTCCTCAGATCCTTGCGGAGGTGCATCCCGGCGTTTTGGCCGATGCCGGGAGCCGCAGCCTCCGGGCCGATCTCCACCACGCGCTCCATGGCAGCAGCGCCGGGCTCGTCCTCCGAGGGAGCCGGGCACCGCCAAACCTCTTGTGGCGCCTGGCCTGCATGGAGACCCCCATTAAATAAGAGCTGCCCCGAGTGTGGGAAGGCACCGCCACACACGCACACCCTCCCTCCCTCCCGAGGAATGCACCGCCTACAATAGAAACCGGCAGGGAGAGCGGGAGCACCGCGCTCCCCGCGCTGCCCGGGGCCGGCTCCTGCCTCCCGACGGCTCTGCCTCCCCCCTCTCGGTGCAGAAGGAAGCCAGGAAAGTCCCGGTGGGTGGAACCAGGATAAACCCCGCTGCCGTGCTGGATAGGCTGGCAGGCTTTTCCGCGTGGCACGGGGAACATGAAACCAATGGGAGTGAAAGTGAGAAGCGGGAGGCACAGAGAGGCAGAGGCGAGCGGAGCCCGGCAGTTTCTTCTTTCCCAGAGAAAGGGGAAGAGGCTTTTGGGGAAGGTGAGACGGCAGGAAGCGAGCGACCCCAAAGAAGGGGTCCGGTTCTCTGAAGCGTTGCTTCATCCCTCCTTTTTAGCAGAATTCACAAGAGGCTGCCTGTTGCTCAATGTTGCACCTTTTGCACCAAACCGTCGGGGCTTAGGCCCAAAATCGGATGTTCGTCTGCTCTCCTCCCAAACGACCTTAATTAAAAACCTTAACAAAAAATTGTGCTGTCACAGGAGTCTGTTATTGCTGCTTGGAAAAGTGTGATTTTAGGAAAATGACGTCAATCTTACTTGACTGACAGCTGCTGTCCCTGCCAGAGAGGGCTGCTCATCCTCTGGAGCTGAGTAGCAGCACAGCGGGGAGGAACAAGCTCTGCTGGCAGCTGATGTCCAGCTGGAAGGGGCTCCTGTATCCCAGGCAAGTTCCTTCCTTGCTCCCTGCTGCTCTGCAGCAGCCCACCCTCCACAAGGAAATCCACTCATTTAGGAAGTGCTTGGCATGGAGATGTTGCCATTTTGACTTACCCAGACCGCTGAAATTGGATTTCTTTGTCCCCAGGAAAGTTCTCATTAAAACAGAAACTTTCTTTGATGTGTATGTGCGCACACAGTGATGTGCAGAGAAACAGGCTGGAAACTTGAACACATTTTAGGGACAGAGGTTTGGTTTCCCCAAAAACCGTTTGNCAAAACACCATTTCAGATTCGGGTTTTTAGAAAATAAAATCAATGAAAGAAAACTATTTTCTCAGGCCCCAGGCTATCTGTAACATCCCTTGCCCCCAAAAGCTACAGCTGGCTCTTATTATTTCAACGATACTGCTAAAATCGTCCTGTTGCAATGGTTTGGTGCAGCTCTGATACTCTGGAGTCATGCTCTGAGCAGAACACATGATTTGGTCAGCGAGGCTGACTGAGGCTGCCAGCAGCAAGATCGGGATCCCTGCCAGCAGAGCAGAGAGGGAAGAGACCAGGGAGAGAGAAAGTACGAGAGAGTAAGCGAGAAATAGTGAAAAGCAGGGTGGTTTAGGGAGATAAGAGATGGTAAATCCTAGAATGGTTTGAGTTGGAAGGGATCTTAAAGGTCTGCTAGTTCCACCCCGTGGCATGGGCAGGGACACCTCCCACTGTCCCAGGCTGCTCCAAGCCTCGTCCAGCCTGGCCTTGGGCACTGCCAGGGATCCAGGGGCAGCCACAGCTTCTCTGGGCACCCTGTGCCAGGGCCTCCCCACCCTCCCAGGGAACAATTCCTTCCCAATATCCCATCCAGCCCTGCCCTCTGGCAGTTTGAAACCATTTTTCCTTGTCATGGCACTCCAGACCCCTGTAAATTGTCTCTCTCCATCTTTCTTGTAGCCCCTTCAGGCACTGCAAGGCCACACTGAGGTCACCCCAAAGCTTCTCCTCTCCAGGCTGAACAACCCCAGCTCTCCCAGCCTTTCCTCCCAGCAGAGCTGCTCCATCCCTCTGATCCCCTGGTGCCTCCTCTGGGCTCTCTCCAGCAGCTCCAGGTCCTTCCTGTGCCGGGCCCAGGGCTGGGGCAGCTCTGCAGGTGGGGTCTGACCTGAGCACAGGGGCAGAGGGGCACAATCCCCCCTCCCCTGCTGCCCACGCTGGGGCTCAGCCCAGGGCAGGGGGTTCAGGGGTGGCTCCTGCCCAGCCCCTCACCCAGCACATCTTTGCAAAGCACCAAAGGCCACGTGCTCCGAGCCCAGCCAAACCACCTTGCTCCTGTGAGGCCTTAGACAAGTGTCTGACTGCGTTTCCTTCCTTAATTCATTGGTCTTGTTCATTTGGACTGTAAAACCTTGGGGACAAGGACTGCTCTCTGCTTTCACAGTGCCCAGATCTCATTTCAGGGTAGGTGTGGCTCCATTTATCCTCAAATAAAAGAGCTCGTATTTCTGAGAAGTGCTGTGTAGAGATGGGATTTTTTTTTACCTTTTTTTATTTCTGGTGTCCCAGTTGCATATTCTAGGGCAGAATACTAAAAAAACTGATCCTAATATTTTGACCACGAGTGTCAAAGTTAATTTTCTCTTCATGGTGAATGCTACAAAAAGCTTAAAATATATCCAAGGCATGGGCCTTGCCAGCAAATGGACACAGATATCTCCAGGGAATACCCAGGAGTTTATTTTTATTTTATTTGCCAAGGATTTCCCGGGGAGCCCGCTCTGAGTGAAAACAGCTTGCAGGAGCTTTTATTGGCAGTGGTGACCCACAAACCTTTGGCTGGAACAGGATGAGCAGCCAGAGCCTCGGAGAGCAGGGGCTGAGCTCTTGAGATGAGCTGGGAACAGGCTCGTGCTCTGGCTTTGAGGCCAAGGTGAGAATTTGCTCTTAAGGATCCCGAGAGAGGGAGGAGAAATTTCATTTTTCCTGTGCAGACAAGCGTGCCTGGCAGAGAGGAGCCCGGGACTTGCCAGGAGGGGATTCTCTCAGCAAGGCAGCTCTGGAGCTGCCAGAAGAAACCCGGCAGTGGGATGCACTGGGATGCACTGGGATGCACTGGGATGTCCCCCAGCCATCCCTGGCTGCAGGGCGGGGAATGGGGACCTTGGGAACCGCCATGGTCTCATCTTTCCCGTGAAGGGAGCTGGATCACGGCAGTCAGGGCACGGGCAGGGACTGTCCCTCTTGGTTGTGTCACATCATGCCACCCCTTACATGTCTCCTGCTGCTCCCCATTTGTCCCCAGATCCTCTCTCAGCCCAGCCTGTTGTGCAAATTCTCCTGCTGTTGTCAGACATGCCCCAGCCTGTGATCCTTGAGTAGTTTCTACTGATGAGAGAAATCGGCAGGGGTTACCAATTGCTGCCGCAGCTCCGCGAGCTTTAAAGTGGGCAGATGTTCTGCTGGGGAGCTACTGTGGGCTCAGAGATGTTTTTGAAGAGCTGAAAAAGTATGAAACGAATTAGGGATCCAAAGAAAACAGCTTGGGGCTGGGGCATGCCAGCGCTGTGCTGCTGAGTTTTCCCTGCTGTCTGAAGTGCTTTTTGTTCTCCCTGTGTGTTTGTGCCTGATGTGTCTGAGGGCTTTTTGTCTGAGGACAAGGTGGATCACATCGAGAGCGAGGAGAGAGAAGTGCACAGGGATGGTCTGGCAGCTATTCCTGTCTTTAGCATGGAAAATGCTCAGTGGATTGAATCTTTATTCATTCCTTGTGTACATCAGGTCCTGGCTGTGCTCAGGTTTTAGGCTCGTCACGACAGCAAAGACATTGAGGGGCTGGAGAGTGTCCAGGGGAGGGAACGGAGCTGGAGAAGGGGATGGAGCACCAAGAGAGGCTGAGGGAGCTGGGAAAGGGGCTCAGCCTGGAGAAAAGGAGGCTCAGGGGGGCCCTTGTGGCTCTGCACAACTCCCTGACAGGAGGGGGCAGCCGGGGGGGTCGGGCTCCAGCCCATCGGTAATAAATGACAGGAGAAGAGCAAATGGCTCTGAGTTGTGCCAGGGGAGGGTCAGGTGGGATATGAGGAAAAATTTCTTCACTGAAAGGATTGTCAAGCTCTGGAACAGACTTCCCAGGGCAGTGGTGGTGTCACCACCTCTGGAGGGATTTAAAAGCCGTGTGGATGTGGCACCTGGGGACATGTCTTAGTGGTGACCTTGGCAGTTCTGGGGGAATGGTTGGACTCGATGACCTTGGAGGTCTTCTCCAAGCTAAACAATTCTATAGTTGGATGACTCTGTGTGTGTGTTTTAAGTTTTGAAGCTTGCAGTGGGCATGGAGAAGAAGTCATTGAGCATTCAAAGCCCATCTCACAGATTTGCTAAGGGTTTTCAAAGTGATTTTTGTTCACTCTGTGGGGACTGCTTAATGTTTTATCTGCTGAACCCTGAGAGACTCCCCACAGAAAGACAAAGCACAGAGCATCCCTCAGCTGGGAGGAGAGGGGGAATCAGGTGGGAATGTTCCCCTCTTGATCTCATCATTTCCTTCCTGCCTGGCATTCGGTTGGATCACCTGGAGTCTCCCACCAGAGGCTTCATCTGTCAGAGGTGAGGCAGGGCTGGAGGGAAGGCAGAGGGATGGGAGGGCTCCTCCTGGCACGATGAGGAGCAGTGATGTCACCCGTGCTGTGGAAGGGTTTCTCATGGGCCTGGGCAGGTGAGGGGGTGTGTCCGGAGGGGCTTTCGGGTCACTCCTTGCCCTTGCACAACTCCTGACCCCCAACAGGCAGAAACAGGACAAACCCGGCTGCTGTGTGGAAACATCACCCAGTTAGACTGGGTTTGTCAGCAGGCAGGAGATGGGGACCAGCCCCTCAAACACCCCTTGCCACGGTGGGATGACACAAGACGGGAAGGAGTGGGAGGGTGCGGGACGGTTCCCCACCTCAGCCGCCGTGTCCCTCATGTGACCTCCCACCTCCGGGCTGCTGCAATGCTCCTCCTGCCTCCACTCTTCCCTCCCACGCACACGAGTGAGACGCTGGGCTGGGCGGCGCTGCCGAGGTGTCGGGAGCTGGAGGAATGTCATGGCCCAAAGGGATGCTGCTCCCGCGCATCCCTGGCTCCAGCCGCGGCTGCGGAGGAGGCAGGGGCTGTGGGATGGCAGCCGAGCCGTTCCAGGGACTCCGGGAGAGCCTTGCGGGGTAAAGCCTGGTCTGTTTCCAGTGGGAAGAGAGAATGACATGGACAGCCTGGAATTCCTGTATTTAGAGCGGCTGCACAAGCTCCACGTTTGCTGGAGCTTTGCAAGGAGGTCTTGTACTGTCAGGCACAACTTAGCTGGACACTTTCCCATCCATTCCGGCTCGTTCCACAAAGCTGGCAGTGTAGCGTTCTCCCTCCGTGGTCCGGGGTTTTGTTCCCCTCCGTGCTGTTGGCAGCCCCCAGAAAACGCTCCAGCGAGGCAGAGCCTTGACTCTGCTCCAGCCTCCCCCCTCTGCGTGCCTGGCTGTCCATCAGCAGCAAACCACAGCTGGCTGCTGTTGTGTGGATGTCCAGGGGTTGCACAGAACAGCATCAGGGAGATGTGGTTCTACGTGACGAACGCAGAGGGAGAAACTGGCTATACAGAGCACCTCCTGGTGATTCCGTAGAAAGGATTATATGGCGCGGAAGAATTGGTCACTGCCTTCCTTTCACACATCACAGCTGGGCACAGCTGGACTTTCCCTTTCCCTTCTCCCTTGTCTGGGAGTGATGCAGCCCAGAGCTGCCCAGTGTGAGCAGTGGGATCATGGAATCTTGCAGCTCGCTGGGTCCAGACTCTGAATTTCCTGAGCAGGGCAGTGGTGACGTAGTCCGAGTTCATGGTCACGGCCCGCAGTTTACACTTCAACTCTTGAGCTCAGTCTGCCAAGGAAGGATTGTGAGTGATCCCTGTTTTCCCTTTTAACACGGGCCTTCAAGCTTTAGGCTGCTGCTGCTGCTGAAGTGAATGCTGTAAAAACCCAGGGGGTGGGAATTGTGCTCTTTCCCTGCAGGGATGCCCCATGTTTCCCCAACAAAGCCTGCTGCTCCCATAGGCACCAAGTCTGCCAAAACACCCCCAGGCATGGCTGGAGTGCCAAGTGGCACAGCCATGTGCCAGCTGGGCAAAGGAGCCAGAGTTGAGCACAGCCACAGTGCGATTCTTGTTTCCTGCTCCCCCAAACCACAGGGCATCGAGACAGGATGCCATTCTTGTGTTCCTGCTCCTCCAAACCACAGGGCATCAAGACAGGATGCCATTCTTGTGTTCCTGTCTCCCCAAAACACAGGGCATCGAGCCAGGGTGCTATGCTTGTGTTCCTGCTCCTCCAAACCAGAGGGCATTGAGCCAGGGTGCCATTCTTGTGTTCCTGCTCCTCCAAACCACAGGGCATCGAGCCAGGGTGCCATTCTTGTTCTCCTGCTCCTCCAAACCACAGGGCATCGAGACAGGATGCCATTCTTGTGTTCCTGTCTCCCCAAACCACAGGGCATTGAGCCAGGGTGCCATTTCCATATTCCTGCTCCCCCAAACATTCAGGGCATCGAGCCACGGTGCCATTCTTGTGTTCCTGCTCTCCTGAACCTCTGGGCATTGAGCCAGGGAGCCATTCTTGTGTTCCTGTCTCCCCAAACCACAGGGCATTGAGCCAGGGTGCCATTCTTGGGTTCCTGCCCCCCCAAACCTCAGGGCATCAAGCCAGGGTGCCATTCCCATATTCCTGCTCCCCTGAACCTCAGGGCATCAACCCAGGATGCCATTCTTTGGTTCCTGCTCCCCCAAACCAGAGGGCATTGAGCCAGGGTGCCATTCTTGTGTTCCTGCTCCCCTGAACCTCTGGGCATTGAGCCAGGGTGCCATTCCCGTGCTCCTGCTCCCTTAGGAGCTCCCTCCCACAGGGCATCACCAAATCATGCAGGAACCCTTTCACAGGAGGGAAAATTTCAGAAGCAAACCCCGGATGGTTCCTGAAAGCTCAGTGAGAAGGGACTGTTTGCATGATGAGACAGGGATTTATGGATTTTCTTAAGTTCATCATGGAAGGGTTGTGTCAGATCCGAACCTTTTCCACTGTATTTCTGATTTAGCTGCAGCCTTTGTGTTAAAAAGCCCACTCAGAAAGGAAAAGGATCAAATGTCAGGTTTGGCTCAGTGGCACAGGAAGCAGAGAGGTGGCTGTGGAGGCACAGAGGGAATGACTCTGCTGAAGCAGGGCCCTCTGACTAACATGGACTGTGAAATCCAGGCTCTTAATCCTGGTGCTCTGGGGAACACATAATTGTCTGTGGTGAACAGGAGGGCTCTCACCCCATCAGTCACGCTGATCCCTCTTGGCCTCGTTCCAGGCCCTGGCCAAGGGCAGAGTCAAGAAAGAGAAATCAGCACAAATTTTCCTCAGGACCTCGCCGTCCTTCTGTGCATGTGGAAAGAGAGCGAACTTTAGCTTTTTCATCTGGGAGTAATTAATGACTTCCCATGTGCCAACCATTTCCTGGCACTGATCTGACCCTGTTTTTCCCTTGAAATGAGCAATGCCATTGATTTATTCCTCGTTTAGCCACCTCCTGCCACACTTGTGTTATCACATGGTTTGCCCTTTTGTGCCATTTTCTAATGGCTCTGTGGCTTGCTTTGGCAGAGGTTTATGGATCATTTCCCATCAGGTAAATAAACAAAGACAGGGCCAGTGGCCTCCACTGGGATTTATTTCAGAGCTCTCCTTCCCAGCAGCCCACCCAGGAGAAGCACCTGACCTCTTGTGAGTCTTGTGATGTGTTCATCTGTCTATAAAAGTTGTTTGTGAGCATGGTGATACCAAGAAAGCCCTTGTTTGGGTGGGGAGAATGCAATCAATAATTCAGTTAATTGCAATTAATTGAATGTAATTAATAATTGTGCAGGAAGAAACCCAGTGCTCTCCTGCTCTCTCCTGCAGGATGCCTGGACCTGAGCAGACCAGGGTTTTACAGCTGATGTTTCCACAGCTTGGTTCACACTGAGTGAACATCACGGGAACCCACACATAAATTTTATGATCAGGTCTTTATGGCCAGCATCACCTGAACCAATTAAATTTGCAGAATCCCAGAATGCCAGACTTGGTTTTGGGTTGGAAGGGACCTTAAAAATCCTCCAGTTCCAACCTCCTGCCAAGGGCAGGGAGATTTTCCATTATCCCAGATTGCTCCAAGCCCCGTCCAACACTTCCACAGATGGGACATCCACAACTTCTCTGTGCAACCCATTCCAGTGCCTCATCACCCTCACAGTAAGGAACTTCTTCAAAAAAATAATGAATTAAATAAATTGAATTAAAGCTAGGATTAATTAAATTAATGATAGGATGGGTACTAGAACTTAGTAAAAATTTAAACCAGCCAGAGAGTGGGTAAAAACCTCCCAGTATTCCCCCTCTCCATTAAAGCTGTAGAATTCCTTTCTGTAGGATTTTCTGGATGCTGAAAATTTTCACGGCTTCAAGCACATCCTGGATATGTTTATGGAAGAGGAGTTCTTTGTGGGGATGAAATACTCAGGATTTGTGTGTGTCAGGAAAGTTCCTGTGCATGGGATTGCTGGAAGCTGAGGGAAGGTTTTGGGGAAGCATTGTATAGGTTCTCCCAGTGAATCCACATCTGCACTGGGGCTGGGAAGATTTGGGACCTGTGGAAAAGCCCCTGTTGGAGGTGTCCAGCTGCAGGTAGCGGACAACAGGCAGTGCTGGAACATTTCTGGAAATTATGCCACCGTGACTCCCTGGTGTTGGCAGCTTGTCCTTGGCTCCCGTGGGAGGAAAAAGATGGAATCTCTGTGCCAGGTGTCAGGTCTGGAGCTGCAGAGTGGTGTGGGGGCAGCCTGTGCCCAGCAGAGGATGGGATGGCCACGCTCAGCCTGCTGCCCTCTTCATCCGTATTACAGAGTCCCAGTCATGGAATTTCCTGAGCTGGAAGGGACCCACCGGGATCATCCAGTCCAGCTCCCAGCCCTGCCCAGACACCCCAACAACCCCACCCTGGACATCCCTGGCAGCGCTGCCCAAACGCTCCTGGAGCTCTGGCAGCCTCGGGGCTGTGCCCATTCCCTGGGGAGCCTGGGCAGTGCCCAGCACCCTTTGGGGGAAGAACCTTTCCCTGATCCCAGCCTGAGCCTGCCCTGGCCCAGCTCCAGCCGTCCCTGGGTGCTGTCCCTGTCCCAGGGCAGAGATCGGAGCTGCCCCTCGGGAGGGGCTGCAGCCCCCGGGGAGCTCTGACCTCAGTCTCTTCTCCAGCCTGAACAAGCTTCTCCTCCAGGCCCTTCTCTGTGTAATAATTACACATTTCCTGCTCACAGCCTTTCAGCCCACTTCATGTCCTTTCCAGAAACCCGAACCTTCGAGTTTCCCAGATGGGATGGGGCAGAACATCCCCCGTGGGGATATCCCCCGGCGTGGCCGCCGTCTCGTGCACCTGGCGTGGGAGACTCCTTGCTTGTATCGCTCTTCCCCTCCCTCCAACACACCCTTTCTGTTGGCTGCGGTTCTGAAGAAGCTGCTTGCCCACACAAAACTCTTACTGAAATGAGGGATTAAGAAATGAATGCACTTAGCAGAGGCCAGGGAGTCAGCCCGCTGAGAGCGCTGTTCTTTGGGAGCCGAGCTTCAAACCGGCCTTCTCAGAAATGTGGTGTATCATGAGAATTTCAGTGCTCCAGGTGGAAATACCACGGGAAAGTACTCCAAGACTGGTTTTGAACTTCTAAATCCCTGAAGCAAGTCTGTGTGTTGGAAACAAAGCAGGCTGGGAAAGGCACATGAAATTTTTTCCGGCTGATCTTATTGTTTCAGCCTCCCTCTCTCAGAGTCTCTGGATGAAACTGTGTCATTTTAGGTCTTTTCATTATTTCAAGGGGATTTTACTTCTATTGACACTGAGATTTCAAATCCACCACAGGTACTTTTTCGTGGAATGTGAAGCACAGACAAACAACTGCAGTTTGTTATTCTGACCCTGAGAAGAAACAGGCACTAATCCCAGCCAGGGCAGAGCTCCTACAGTTTACCTTGAGGTGGGATAATGGCTTATTGTTTACTAATCCTCCTCCTGTAAAAAATATCCTCATTTGTTAATGAAAGAAAGTCTTTCATGGCACTGGAGCCCAAATATTGCTTTGCAGAGACGAGAAACACCGAACTGTTGGGCGGACAACGAAGCACAATAAATTTCTTAGTGCTTCAAGACTTTTTGTTTCTCCCTCTTTTTCCTGGAGAGCAGTGGATAACCACCGGGAATGTTTACCAGGCTTGCAGGAGATGCTGAGCTCTGGGGGGACAGTGACCTCTCAGGGCCGGTCTTTTGCCAGGTATGTCCATATGGATTTGCAGGGTTGTCAATATATATATTTCGATTAGGAAGGATTGTTTCTCTTTAGCCAAACCAGCTTTAAGTTGAGCCTCTATGACCCTGTGTATGACTTGAGAGCAGTTGTCAGGCAGCATTAAGGCTCTTTCCATCCATCCATCCATCCATCCGTCCATCCATCCATCCGTCCATCCATCCATCCATCCATCTGTCCACAAAGTGCTTACCTTGATTTTTGTCCTTGGAAGTTGCAATGTACGTGCCAGTTAATGTGTGACTATGGGATTTGAGAGGGTGATTCAGCCCAGAACGCAGCCCACACAACTGAAAAAGGGACACTGAACATTCTGCGAGGTCTCACAAGTCTCCACGTGAGTGGACAAGTCCTACTCACGGTGAGCAAAGAGAAACACAGCCTCCTGGGTTGTGAAAACCACAGCCTGCTGGGATGAGAGTTGAGGGCACGGAAATTACCAAGGGGAAGAGGAAATTATTGTCATCTTGCACAAAATGTGTTGTCATGGCTTTGAATGCGGAAGTGACACAAGTGTGAGTGAAGAGGGACGGGCTCCAGCCTTCACTTCCCTCAAGCTTTGTGGTTTTTAATGCTGAACAGATTCAGGGATGATAAAAACACCTGGGGAAGCTGCACAGAAGTGCAGACTCCTCTGAGTTTTACAGAAGTATGGAAGAATCACGTTCGCTCCGGGCAGTATTTATCTTGTCTGTGTGGCTTCTCCCTGTGACGTGCTGGGTCAAAATTATCTCCCCAGGCCTCTCAACACCTGGGAAATTATTGTCCAGAGGAGCTGTGGCTGCCCCTGGAATTGTCCAAGGCCGGGTTGGATGGACTTGGAGCACCCTGAGACAGTAGAAGGTGTCCCTGCCCCTGGCGGGGGAATGGAACTGGATGAGCTTTAAGGTCCCTTCCAACCCAAACCAGTCTGTGACTCTGTGAAATGCAGCTATTACAGAACAGTTCCTGAGAGCTGCTTTGCTTGGGCAGATCAGACCTACTTTTCTTGAGCTGATGCCCAAAAGAAGTTGAAGAAAAGTGTAGCCTGCCCCCAAAAAAACCAGTGCATTCCTGAGATGCTCCATTTGGACAGGAGGAAAGCTGGGAAGCTCCTCCTGGTTATTTGAGGTGACATTTGTGAGAAGGGAAGTCTCCTACCTGGACAGTTTTGTCTCCTACCGGGACAAAATGTGTTTGCATTCATGTCTTCCAAAGAGATTGCTTTGAAATTCATCATTTGATGTAAGATTTTAATTTGGGACTCGTAACTGGAACTGTTTGAAGAACTGGGATTGGTTGGAAGAGTGAATCAGGTTTATATATGAGAGTGGGCCTTCCTCTTACACTGACTAATACTGACCTGGGACAACAGAGAGCTGCACTTGCAGAGGGATGACCCCCCAAATACTGTCCAGGGAGAAAATAACTGCACCAGACATCAGTGCAGGGCACAAAAATGAGCAGCAGTAAGATGGGATCTCTCTGGGGAAGTGCCTGACCCCCAGGTCGTTGTGTAGAGTGGCTGCACGGCCCAGCTGCTGCCATGAGGTGCGCAGTGATGTTCCCGTCCCTGGAGGACAGTGGTCAAGGTGGAGACAGGCTTGAACTAGGAACACATCTGGCTTTGTGGATGGATGAGAGAGCAGCGTGGGAAGAGCAGATCTGGGGAAGAAATGATGGCCAAATGTCACGGTCAGCCTGGGCAGAAGGACCTGGTGGAGGTTTGTAACTGGTTTTAGGCTTAGAGGGGCTGAGGTGGGAAAAATGGGACTGTCACATCCAAGGGAGGTGCTCGCAGCAGCTCGAATGCACCTGGACGAAGCCTGCTCTGAGACCACCGTGTTTTGGGAGAAGTCACGGTGGGGCTGGGATGGAGTTGCGGCTCCGAAGCCGCCCGGGGATGGTGCTGCTCAGGTGCTGGCGGGTGTGGCTTGTGAGGCAACGCTGCCAGGCATTTTTGCTCTGTCAGCTCCATGGGGGCCGTGACATCCTGAGTGGGGGAGGAAGGAGACTTGTTGGGACAGCCCAGCCTGGGATTCAGGATCCGGGTAGGAGTCTGTGCAGGCTCATCCTCCTGGCTCCTTCTGCGGTCAGGAGTTTGCTGCTTCTTAACCACGCTTCTCTCGCACACCGAGGAAGTTAATTAGTCAATCCCTGAAACTTTCCAACAGCTCCCAGCTCTCTCATCCCTTCCCGTGGGATCTCCTGGCACAGCCTCACCGGTGGGATGAGGAGCCAGCCCTGTGCGTTATGCAGTGGCTTTGTGGGTGAGCCCTCACTCAATCCGTGACCACACTGCAAGACGCAGCAGGAGCAGGAGCAGGGAACGCTGCGCCCTGGCTGCTCCAGGGTGTGCCAGTGTGGACATGCAAATGAGGAAACAGCAACATCATCTTCTCCAGTGCGTCCATCAGCCTGGAAGAGTGGTGCAACAGCCCTCACCTCCCAGCCCTGTTGTTTGGGCAAAGCCAGTGAGTCAGGGACCTCTGGGGAAGAGCAGAAATGTTTTGCACCGAGCATCGGAGCCGAGATTTCCGGTGGGTGAAATAATGGACTTGCTAGAGTACAGCAGTGGCTCGTGGAAGGATCTCTTGACACAGGATGTGACTCTGCCTCCATCCAAATGAGGTTTTGACTACCTGATAAGGCTGATAGCAGCTAAATAAAGCTCATGACTTTTGTGGAGCTGAACTCCGGGCTGTAGTAGGCAGAAGTTATAGGTTAACCTACACAGAAATCAAGCAGTAAAACTTATTTTCTTCTTTTTTTTTTTAAACTGGGATCAAAAAATTATTTGAAAACCAAAATTCTCTAAAAGCTTAATATTTTTTCCCACTTGCAGCCTCTCCGGTATGGCAAAATAAAAGGACAGTGGTTGATGTGAAAGGTGTTATGGGGGGAAAATGCTGAGAAACAGATGCTCAGCTTAATGGCACAGTCTGTGCTTTATCACAAAATTATACCTGATCCTATACCTAATTATACCTAGAGGTTTTACTGCAAGTGCTTGTCATTTCCCAGGTTAAACATCAGCTTGTTTTTGTACTGCCACCTAAACTGTTACTTACACACAGCTGTCAGGACATAATGCTTGGCAAAATGTTCTGCCTCCGGAATGTTCCATCAGCTGATCTGGTGGGATTTGAACCCCATAAATTAACACACTGCCATTGGAAGGATTTTTATATTTTTGGATCATTTAGTGTAGAGAATGCAGGAATTTCGTGGATAACTGCAGGTCTCTTGTGAAGAAAGGTTGTTCCCTGGCACTCTCCCCTGTTCAGTTACTTAAGGCAAATCACTTCTGGTTTTACACTGACCAGTAAAAATCTGGTAATCTAAAACAGAAGGAAGGTGAGAGTGTAGGCTGGGGGAGAGAATAATTCTGTTAGACCCAATATCCTGGGGATATCCTGGGGAAATAACATGACAGAAATACCTGATGTTCCTTATCTAATTCCCCTTGCCACACACAGCTGTCCTGTAGCTCACACCCCAATACTTCCAGTTCTGGCCATATTAGAGCAGTGGTGTGGCCTTACAGAGCCACTCCAGCCCCAACCCTGTCCTGCTCCTCCAGGCACAGAGTGCCTTCCCAATGACAATCAATTCCCTGTTACACCCAGCTCCATGGCTGGGAAGGGGATGGGGACAGGAGAGGTTGGAGGGAAGTGCTGGGATGCTGCCATGGTGAATGAAACAAAGGGTTTCAGCCTCTTCTCCTCATCCACTTCTTTTCTATCTTTAAGTCTCACTACTGCCAAGGTGAAGAATGAGGACCAGGGCATTCAGGAATACCCGGGGAATCTGAGCAACACAGATTAGGGGGTCAGTCTGGAGTACTGGGAAAGGCTCTGTGGTGTAAGGCTCACTAAACAATGCGAGAAGGGACACAAATCACACCCTGCCTCCCTCCCTTCTGCTGTCATAGGTGGGTCAAGCAAGAATGACATGATTTCTAAATCTGCAGAATAATTTTGCCCTGCGTTCTCATCTCTTTGTCAGGTACAAGATGGTATCAGCTGTAGCTGAAGGACTAATGCCCGTTTCTTTGTAATTATTATTGATTAAACTCTCCTCTCCTGTTGCTGGAAGATGAGTTGTTGTGGAAAGCTTTAACATCTCTCTGTGGTGTGTAATAAAACTCTTCCATTTGCAGAAATGCCATGCAGGCTGCCATGCCATTCCCAGAAATTTTGCCTGAAATTATCTGAAATTGTGATGTATAGCAAGTGGGTAAAACATCCTAAATAATCTCATTTCCTTGAATAAGCAATGGTCTCAAGAAAATGAAGCTGTAGAAAACCACAGGAGGATCATCACAGTGACTTCTACAGCTTTTGGCAGAACAGTCTTGATAAATAAAGACGAATGAATCATCTGTGTGTGTTCATTTGGAGCAGATGCTGGATGAAAGATGCCCCTGTGCTTCCTTTATCCTGTTCCACTGAGCCTTCAGCAGAGCAGCCTTCCCCACGTGATGGGAAGAAAAGAAGGAGCTCAAATCGTGAAGCTGTTCCTGCCTCCTTACTTAATTTAGAGACTCCCCTGTTTTGTTTTTCCATCAATTTGTTGAGACACAGTTTCCCTCATCTTCTCCAATTCCTCTCCCCCCTTGTTCTCTGGGTCATTCCAGTAACGTATTTTGACAATGATGAATATTCTTCCAGCCTTCAATCCCAAATTCTCAGTGGGATGTCTCACCACTGAGCCCTCTGGATTTTGAAGGTGCTACCTCGAGTCTTGGGCATTCAAGGGCAAAATCTCCCTCACTGAATCATCTGGAACTGGTGTTTGGAATGAGTCATGGAAGAGCACTTGGGGTCATGTGGTATCAGTGCAAGGAGGGTAATATTGTGTTTAATGGAAATTATGGACCTTGGAAGAGAAAAACTAGGGAATCAGGTAGGAAGGCTTCTCTTTTACCTAGATCTGGATTCTTTTTTTATTTTCCTCCATGCCTTTCTCAAACTGGGCTTGCAGCACCTCTGCTCTGCCTCGACTCACTGCACGTCCACACCCTGCAGAAGCCTTCCTGTGGGTGCCACGCAGTCCATGCCATCCCTCACTCACGGATCCAGCCATGCCTGCCTGCTGCCAGCGGGCAGCACACACGAACAGGGTGAATAGTTCTCCCTGTGGGGCTGTTCTCCTGGCAGGGAAGTCACCTGGCTCCTGGAAATCACCAGCACCCCTTGCACAATCCCTGGCACACACGGCCCGCGGTGACGTGCCGGGAGCCACCTCTGGCTCAAGTGGCAGGGGACGGCTGGGCAGCCACTCTGGGAGCCCAGCACAGCCCTCCCACCCTGAGGTGACCCTGGGTCCCCAGACAGACCAGCACTGGCTTGTGCTCTTGGGGTGTCCAGTCTCCCTCCACGCTGGGCCATGGTCATTTAAGGGATCATCGTCCTTGGGAAAGGCTTTCACACGGGGCTGAAGAGCTCTGTGTGTTCCGGGGCTTTGGAGTGCTTGGTATCCGGGGGTTTTTTTGTCATTCCATGGAAGAGACAGTCAGGAATAACATGAAGAGCTGTCACAGGATCAGAGACTGGTTTGGGTTGGAAGGGACATTAAATTTCATCTCATCCGACCCCTGCCCTGGGCAGGGACACCTCCCACTGTCCCAGGCTGCTCCAAGCCCCATCCAGCCTGGCCTTGGGCACTGCCAGGGATCCAGGGACAGCCACAGCTGCTCTGGGCACCCTGTGCCAGGGCCTCCCCACCCTCACAAGGAAGGATTTCTTCCTCGTATTGAACTTAAATTTCCCCTCTTTCTGTCTGAGAGCGTGATTTGTCTCTGGTACCTCTGTAGCAGCATGTCCCGTTGAAGGAGATCCAGGAAAATCCAGTGAGGATTAGTCGAGGTGTGGAGAATGCAGGCAGCATAAGGCACAAGCACATGGAGTGTGTGGCTAAAAGATGATTACAGGGCTTCTTTGAGACCTACTACATAAAATGTACTTGAGAGAAGGAAAGGAACAGAGAACTGATCAACAGCTTAAAAACAAATCTGAGAAATGGGTTAAAATTGTGTATTCTGCACTGGCCAGCTGCTCTTTTTCTCTGGGCTTTGAATTTATAACAGGAAACTACAAGCTGGGATTCTGGGCTTCTGATTTCCCATAATTTTTAAGGTTGGAATAGACCTCCAAGGTCATTGAGTCCAACCTTTGTGAAGCACTTGATGATTTAATCAGAAATTGTTATTACTAATATTACTCTATTAATATTATTACTAGTATTGCTATTGTTGTTATTGTCATTATTATAAAGTAAATTTCTTCAATGGCAAACATTTTAAATGCTAATAATATTTAGTAATGTCAGTGTTGTTTAGATTAATCTCTGCTGGTTAGGATTGCAGATCTAGTACAAAAATACTTTTTAAGTTTTCCCAGGTCACGTAACACGAAAGTTCTGCTGTTTGAAATGATGGCTGGGAAGAGGAGAACCAGCAGAACTTGCTGTGCAGAGAGGGTGAGACGCAAAACCCCAATCCCAAGGTGCATCCAACCCTTGGCACTTCACATCGAGCCATCTAAACAGAATTTTTATTATTTTTTAGTATTTTAGTTTTTTATTATGATTGTTATTATTATTTTAATCTGACATTAGTCAGATCTAAACAGAATCTTTCTGATCAAAATATTTTCCCTCTGGACAGGAATTTTGCTTGAATGAACTGAAAACTTGGAGGAATGATGCTGTTTTTGTCAAGAATGAACATCCATAGTTTTCATTTCAGTGGTATTTGATTGTCCTGTTTCAACTTAGTTTGACTGAATTTCAAAATAATCCAGCTTTTCTCTGTTTTGGTAAAAAATAATAAAAAAACCCCCATCTTGACTCTACTGCAGTTAAATATTAGACAAATTAAGGAATCATTTCCAGGGAATAATTTTCAGCTTTTCATTCTCTACCGGAAGAAAACAAAGTGAAACCTCTGACCATGGCCCACAGAAAGGAAATTTCAAGTATCATCTCCGTTTAGCAGCGCCAAGATCAAACCTGTGGCTGTCACACCATGAGACAGCTCCAGTGAGAAAAGAGTGATTTTTAAGAAATACAAACAGTTATTTTCACAGAGTTTGCACAAGCACATTTCCGGAGTTGTCTCTTACGTCCTGATTTCACGGGTCAGAAACAATTGTTGCAGTACTTCCCTCTGCAGAGCCTTTATTTATAATCTGTTTGTTTGTTTAGAAAAAGGATGTGCTAAAAAATAGAAGCAGGATTTTGACCTGTTTCATGACAAAATGGTGCAATCAGCAGAGGGTTTGTGAGATGAACCCAATGGCACAGTCATGTGTACATTGCTGTGATGCGAGTCCAAGGATCTCAGTCCGTGTTTGTCATACTTCCTATTATTAGCTCATGTTCCAAGTGTTGTTTGGGGTTACCAGAGGGAGCTGGGCTTGACCCAAACCTCTCATCTTCATCGCTTCTCAGCTGGCCTTCCTCACGTCTTCTGGAGGAGCCTCCAATGCACAAATACCAAAATTTGGGTCTGAGGCCAGGCTTAGGCCTGGCACACGTTAGATTTCACACAGCTGGGTTGATGGGTTGTTTTACCTTTGGATACTTCCCCCTGTACCATGTCGAGCTCTCCTTGACAAACTACAAGAGTTTGAAGGCTCCTCCAGCATGAGCTGCAGCCAGAGGAGCTGGGGACAAGCTCCTGAGCCCAGCTGTGCCCTCAGAGCCACCCAAAGCTGTCCCTGTGTCTGCTGGGACCAGCTGGTGGTGTTTGGTCACTGGTTCTCCAGTGCTCCATCAGATGAGACCCCCCCTGCAGAGCTGCCCCAGCCCTGGGCCCGGCACAGGAAGGACCTGGAGCTGCTGGAGAGAGCCCAGAGGAGGCACCAGGGGATCAGAGGGATGGAGCAGCTCTGCTGGGAGGAAAGGCTGGGAGAGCTGGGGTTGTTCAGCCTGGAGAGGAGAAGCTTTGGGGTGACCTCAGTGTGGCCTTGCAGGGCCTGAAGAAGCCAACAAGAACCATGGAGAGAGACAATTTCCAAGGGCCTGGAGTGCCAGGACAAGGGGAATGGCTTCAAACTGAACGAGAGTGGGTTTAGATGGGATATTGGGAAAGAAATTCTTCCATGTGAGGGTGGGGAGGCCCTGGCACAGGGTGCCCAGAGCAACTGTGGCTGCCCCTGGATCCCTGGCAGTGCCCAAGGCCAGGCTGGATGGGGCTTGGAGCAACCTGGGAGTTCAACTTGATGATCTTTAAGGTCCTTTCCAATCCAAGCCTGGATTCTATAACTCTGACTAAGAGAAAAACTGTCCTTTTCTGCTCCTGTGGGGTGTTGTCTCCCTGCTTTCCCAGCTGGCAGCTCCTGAGGGAGCCCAGGACTTTCAGGATCACTTGGTCACAGTCTTGTGTTGAAACGAGTCCCGTCTGGTCACTCCAGCTTGGAGACCATTTGAGGCTCTGGTGTGGTGCTTCATGGCAGCATCACATCTCCTCCACACGAGTTCCCACCAGCTGTCCTCCCCCACCGCCCAGCACCGTGTGAGAGGTGGGTGATTGTGAATCAGAAGTTTTCATGCATCACAAACTTTCCTGTGGTCACTTCGAACACTTTACAGGAAGGACATTTTGTTACAGCCACCCATTCATTGCACATTTCCTGAGGGGGATGTTCTGAGAACACAGCTGATGAGCACAGCATGAAAGGACTCCATCTGGCCCCTGGTGAAGATGTGGTCCGTGATTAACGCAGATCAGAGGATTGATGAAGTTGGAAAATGTTTAGGAAAAATATCAATTTTAGTTTTTGTTGTGGTTGAAAGGCAAGATTCACTTTTCTTACTTTGCTGGTGGAGCAGAGCAGCCCTGTTCAATTCAGGAAGGTCTTCAGCCATGATGGAAAAATGCCCAAGGATGAGAGGAAAGTTCCAAAAATAGGAGAAACTTGATAATCTTGCATTATTATTCACATTTCCAGTGAAAAACACCTGCTTCCATCTCTGGATGTGATTTACATAAAGATGCAGATGGAAAAAAAAATAAAAGTAAAATCCTGGAATCCCACGCATGTGACCACATGGGCTGAAAATCCCTTTGCTTGCCTCAACACACCCTCTTCAAAGTGTTTCCTCTCCTCCACTGCATCTGGAGGTGGCTGAGAAGGCCACCCCCACGCAGAGAAACTGCTCTGCAGCTCCTTGACGAGAGAGACACCGAGGAATGACGTGGGCGGGACAGCTCCAGGGAAACCCGAAGTTGCCAGAGGAAAAAGGGATTGAAAATAAACTTTTTTTTTTTTTTCCTGAGTACTTGTCCTCAAAAGGAATGCAGTGAGAGACATCGTAATTATGGCAGGGTGTCGCTGCTCATCTGGCCCAGGGAGGGGAAAACACCAAAATCCAGCTCATGCTCTGTGGGTAGCTGGCAGTGCTGTTGGGTTTGTTCCCAATCCAAGGAAATCAGTGCAAGGAGTTCTACAGCTTTTGGTAAAGATTTGACTCAGGCCTCATTGCACCAAATTGATGACAAAACCAGGTATTTTCTTTTTATCTTGTTAAAAGTCAGGAGGAGAGAGGCCAGAAAACCAAGGGGCACTGGGGCATCTCTCTATTTGGTGAGAGTGAGACTGTGTTGGGGATGTAATGTCCATTTCTGGATCAGGAGATTGGGATGGAGTGGAATGGAATGGAATAGAATAGAATAGAATAGAATAGAATAGAATAGAATAGAATAGAATAGAATAGAATAGAATAGAATAGGAATAATCTCAGTTGGAAAAGACCTGCAAGGATCGTCTCATCCAACTGCCAGACCCCTTCAGGGCTGACCCAATGTTAAAGCAAATTCTTAAGGGCATTGTCCAAAAGCCTCTTAAACATGGCCAGGCCATTCCTCTCCAGGAATTCTGGTCCAGTGTTTGACCACACTGTCTGTAAAGAAATGATTCCCAGGGTGGAGTCTGAACCTGCCCCGATGCAGCTTTGAGCCATTCCCACACGGCCCATCCCAGGGAGCAGAGATCAGCACCTGCCTCTCCACTTCCTACAGGGACTATGGGGATGCTCAGAGTCCTGACCAGACAGCCTGTGAGATGTTGCGGAAGCTGGGCTGGGTTTTTTGGCAAAGGGGAGCCAAAAAGTCCTGGCAGTGCCAGCTAATGCACCCAGGGGTGATTCACAGCCATCAACTGCCTTTAGGAACAGTTTAAGGAGTTTAGGATAATCTTTTCCACTCAGAGGGTGATAGAGTTCAGGAACAGGCCCTCAGAGAGGTGTCCAAAACCCTGCTCTGGGGACATGTCAGGACTTGGCCAGGGAAAGCCGTGACCAAACTGATCTTGTGACACTGCCAGTCTTGCTTTGAGCAGGAGGGTGGACTACAGATCCCCAAAATCTGGTCCAGCCAAAATACATAATTTATATCCACATCTAACTCTTTCAGCCATGGATTCTGATTAATTAAAGCCGATAAAGTTATTAATAATCATTTAAATAGCACCATTTAGTGTCAAGTTTCTCATGTCTCAGCTGTGCAAAGTGAAACCATCCTTGGTTATGCAGCCCAATTCCTGCTATTTCCTGATCTGACTTCCTCCAGCTTTGCTTAACTGGGAGAAGTGACCAGCAAAGCATTTTCCAACACACACCTCTGGTTTAGGATGGGTCCAGTTATCACTGCATAAAAGTTTACATAGCAGAGAAGTCACTTTTTCTGAGATTTTTCTGGGGGAATGTTTGGATGCCTTTGGAGGTAACAATTGCTCCCTGCAAGGGGAGAGATGGCCCCGTGCCCCTGAGAGGGGACAAGGATTAGGATGAGGCAACACTGGCCAGCAGAGCAGGCAGCGCTGTGGATTTTTATGTATGTATGTCACTGTTTTATTTTTCTAATTGTGAGACGATGACCACGAGCAGAGGTGGAAAAAGCAGAAGGAAGAGTAAAACAACTGCTGTGAGTCAGCAGGGCCAGGGGTTTGTGGAGCCCTGCCTGCACAGCTGCCTGGCAGGGAACATGCCCAGGACACAGCCAGGGCCCAGCTGAGGTTCCTCTGCCTTTGGAGGTGTGCATGGGGCAGGGCTGCTGACAAGGCAGGGGGACCTCACCCTCCTTTTGACCTCTTCTGGGTCAGGGGAGATGTGCTCCTCATGGATCCCGAGCAGATGGAGAGCACACTCAGCCTTCCCTGAGGAGGTGCAGGTCCCGGAGGGCGGGAGGCCACTGGGCTTCCTGCCGTGGGAGCCCATGTGCCACACAGGGCTGGCAGCAGCCCAGGAACGAGAGTGAGGACCCGGAGGAATCCCAGGAAACATGTGGGAATGGGTTGTCACGGACAGCACAGAGGAGCTGTAGGAGAGGGACTTTTTCTGGGGCAGAGGAAGCCCAGTCCTTCCCACAGCACTTCCAGGTCTGTGGTTGCCCACAAGTCAACAGGAAAGGAAGCCTCGAAAAGGCTGACCAGTTTTTGGAAGCTCAGCAAGGCCACTGGGGTCAGACAAAGCAGAAAAACCAAGTCTCCAGACCTGAAATATCCCTTTTGTTTTTGCCCCTCTCATTTTCAGTGGGTGCAGTGGGAGAACATCCCAAGCCTTGCTTGGGATGGATCTGCACCCGAGGCCTGTGACGAGTAATTCATTTAACTCCGTTCAGCTTTGCTTTTCTAAAAGTTTTTGTCCCAAAAAGCAGTCTTCCCTTCCTGCCAAAAGCAGGCTAATTGTTTGCTGGATTGGTCCAAGTCCTGGAGTCATTCAGCTCCCTGGCAAGATTCCGCTGATTTTGCAATGTCTGGTAGGGCCTGGTCATATGTCATCTTCCTGATTAAAGAACCCCACATCTGTGTGTTTCAGAAGGGTTCCAGAAAAGGCCAAGAGCAGCAGAAATCACATGCAGGGCTCCTTAACATGCACAGTGCAGAGTTAGGCACGAAGGAAAGAAATTAGGATGGGAAATGTAATGGGACCTTGAGGTCTTGCACTGACGTTAATGAAAGTAACAACGTAAAACAGTGACCGATGGGCTGCTGGTTATCCTGTCTTTGATTAAAGTGAAATTCATCTCCATTTAATATCTAAAGGTCTTTAAGTAGGGGAGAGGCTGCTTCAGGGCGCTGTGGCTGCGGTGGAAGGAGCAGAAGCTGGATGCTGTACCTCACGGGCATGCCTGAACACATGTGAGACGGGGACGAGCGGGACCGGCCCCGTGAGGACGTCACCGTGCCCTCGGGAGGTTACGTAAGTTGTTTTGCTTGATCCCCAGCAAGAGGCCAGGCATGAAAGGGGAGCATGGAAAATAGAAGGCAAATGGGTTTAGCTCCTGGGCTTGTGGTTTTCGCCCTGGTGCTTCTCGCTCTCCTCCCCTCCCCTTAATTGAGCTCCTTGCGCAGTTTCAGGAGAAGGTGGCAAAGATGGGATCACTGCCTGTCCTGTCCTAGGGTAAAGTCTAGGAGTGAACAGATTTAATCAACCAGTTATCAGACTGAGCAGCACTTGCTGGCTCCTGTCTGTGGGACTCATCTCAGGTCACTTTTGCTTTTAGCAGGAGAGTTCCTGGTAACATTTGATGTTACCACAGGGTTTTGCATTGCCTGTGATCAACCACAGCTCCCACTTGCACAAGACTTGGTCCCAGGCCTCTTTCCATCACTGAGATGATCCAAGATTCTGGGCAGATTCACAGTGGTCTCTCCTGCATGCTGAGCAAGTTGCCACCAAAACCTCGCTGTTGAGCTGTGATAGGTGCTGACTGCCTCAATGCTTGATAAAACATCTATAAAATCACTGCTCTTTGCTCTGCCCTGAGTGATTTCCTCCCATTCCCCACCAAAATGAGTTGCTGGATGAATCAGAGCCTGGGGTTTTTGTTGGTTTATTTGGAAACCCGCAGGATCTCTTTGGTTAGATAAAGATTTGCCTCAACCTTTCACCTCTATTTGCCACTCTGCTCCTGCTGGCTGGGAAAGGGGGCAGAGTACCAAAAGCTCTTTCCTTGAGCCACAACAGCAGCAGTAGGAGAAGTGCCAGAGGTCCCAAAGAAATTCTCTGGGTGGAGAAAGAAGGAAGGACAGGGAAAGAGGGAAGGGAAAGGTACAGTTGCAGGGGTTTTCCCTGACTCACCATGGCCATGGGATGTCCAGGCCTGGCTGTTGTGAAAATCAGGCTGTATGACCTCATGAGTGCCTTGCCCCAAACAAAATGTGCTGGGTTTGTCTCAGCCGAGAATGGGCTGGGACTGCTGCTCTCCCAGACTGGAGCGGGGGCCTGGGCTGGGATGGCTCCACAGGGAATGTGGCAGCTCCATCCCAGGGCACAGCTCGGGGAGGCTGAGGGAGTGTGGAACTCAGAATGGTTCTTCTGAGCAGCTGTGCTTGATATCTGGGAGCAGTGAAGGGAGGGCAACTTGTCCATTTTCATCCCAAAAACGAATGTAATGAGAGTAATGCACGTGAATAAATGCCTAAATATCATTTCCAAGGTGTAGGGCATCCAGCACTTCCAAGGGAAGTTGAGGAGAGTTGATGATTGCTTATGACCTGTGATTAATTTTTCTTAATCTTTTCTAGAAAATAATTAGAAAAGGATTTGACTTTCCATTATATGAGACAGACAATTATTTTCCACCATAAGGTTAGTTTTTTATGACCATTCCTTCTATCTCAATATAATGAGTCCTAAGCTCTAATACCTCACGTGTCCAGATTAAATTAGTTCAAGTAAACTGAAATATTCTGAAAATCAGGAATCACGGCTAAAGAGCAACATTTTGAACAGAGGAATGCACTGAAATTTCACTTTCAGTCTGAGAACTGACGACAGTAGCAGAATTAAACTTCTTCTTTGGAAGACATGTGTTTGTGGTTGAAGCACATAATCCAATATGTGATGTGCAGCTGAAATGCCTCCAAACCCCCCAGAGTCTAAACTTTCATGACGAATTGATTGTGCTTCCATGGCATTTGGATCCTGCTCAGGAACACCGGGGGAACTGCCTCGGAACCCTTTAGTCCCAGGGGCTGTATCCCGTAGGGGTGGTTCATGCACGTGCAGCAGTGAAAACCCGGCTTTGGAAGCCTGCTGTGCTTTCTACAAACGCCCTTGTCGCTGTCTCCAGTTCCTCTGATAACGTTAATCCCGTGCTTCCGAGCATCCATTTGTGATGGAGAGTCGGGGTAACGTTTGGTGCGTTTCAGGTGTGTTTTATTGGGGATCAGGAGACAAACCTGAGGTAGGATACGGGCGGGTATTTTCTTGGATCGCAGCTCATTTTGTGCACGTGCTTTTGGAGGCGGTGAGAGCAGGGATAACCTCTGGCAGAGCTCGAAATGAAGACAGCTCAGAGTCCATTGTCCTTGACTGCCAGAGCTTGCAGAGGATCCTGAGCCCAGCTTTGCTGTCCCTTTTTTGTCCCGTGCTGTCCATGCAGGGGCTGGGATGGCCAGGAACAGGCAGCAGGACACGGTGTGAGGTTGGTAAGGGGTGTGAGGGAAAAGTGACCCTCAGCATGGGCCAGGAGGACACTGGCCTGCAGGAGAGCCTGGCCAGCCTCTCTGTGTGCCCTGGAGCAGCATCACTGCTCCTGGGGTCATTCCTGGATGGTCCCAGCCTCACACCAGGTGAGGTGGGATTTGTCACACCCAACCCACCAGCATCCCACACTGTAGCTGCCCCACACCAGCACCGCACCTGAGACAAACTCTGCCTTCAGGCTGGCGTGGGCACAGCCATCCTGAGCCCGTGGCAGAGCTGGGAACGATCAGGAATGCCGTAATTTCAAGTAGCTGCTGTCCAACTCTCAGTGCGTTTCTAAGCAAGCTGTACATTCACTCTTTCAGACTCCTTGGAAAACCCCAGGCAAGATCCACTCTGAGCTCTGGCAAGATGACAGATCGTTCTCTTCAACATGCAAAGCAGTTTTCTTCTTTCTCCAACTCCCACAAGAGTTTCTTGCGAGAAGAGGAAGTGGGCAGTGGTGTCCCAGTGCCCTTCCAGTGCAGAGTTTGTGTCTGGCTGTGTTTTCAGGACACCTCCCAGTGATGCGACCCTTCCCAAGGTGCAAGGTCACGGAGTTCAGCTGGGAACACAGAAAATCAATGTAGGAGAGAAAAGGACTCGAGGAAATGGAAAGAGGAAGCACTGGCCAACACCTTGCACTTCCTGCTTTTCTCTGTGGTGAGAGAAAATACCAAAGAAAAGGCCCAGCACATGTTTTCCAGGGATTCCTTTGTTTTTAAGGAAGGAATAAGAGCCTGATGACAACAAAATGGTGAGGCAGAGCTGGAAAATCAGTGTTTGAGGGAGGGTGAGCACTCTTGGCTGCCCGGTGCTGTTCCAGGTGCTGCTCCGAGGGCGTGTTTGGAACAAAACTGGAAGGAGGGCACAACCTCCTCTGGGGAATTATGGGTTTTCCCAGAAGACCCCAACAACTATGGAGTGTAATTTCTGAGTCTGGGGAGGGTTAGGTTGATATCAGGGAAAGGTTCTTCCCCCAGAGGGTGCTGGGCACTGCCCAGGCTCCCCAGGGAATGGGCACGGCCCCGAGGCTGCCAGAGCTCCAGGAGCGTTTGGGCAGCGCTGCCAGGGATACCCAGGCTGGGGTTGTTGGGGTGTCTGGGCAGGGACAGGGGCTGGACTGGATGATCCAGTGGCTCAGGATATCCTATGATTCTATGAAAATTCCTCCTCTGTGTGTGGCAAGTATTTGCAGCTCTTCAGGGACTCTCTCCAGAGCTTTTCTCTCAAAGCCCCTGTCTTGGCGTGACTTTATGCTGTTGTATCCCCTATCACTGCTCTATGCCCAGACACGATTCCTGAGCCTTTCTATGCCTTTAAAACTGGATGCAAGAGACAGAGAAAAAAAAACTGAGCGAACTTTTCAAAACAGTTTGTGCTTCAAGGACACAGAGATTAGCTACTTCTGCGGCGGGCAGAGGAAGCACTTCTTCTGGCTTTTCGGTCAGCTTCTTCGGCTCTGTTTCTTCGGAGAGGGACGGAGAGTTGAGTTTTTTTTCCTCTTGGGACTTCGGTTTTTTTTTTTCCTTCTTCTCTTCTGGACTTGTTCAGAACACCAGAACATCAGAACCCCACCGGGGGACCTTCCACCGGCCTGGAGGGGGGCCCCCCACGCCAACCCAGCTCCGAGGAGGAGGAGAGAGACCGCACCCACAGAAGGACTCTAAAATCTTTCAGGTTTTGTCTCCAGAGCGAGAGATTTTATTATTTAGCATTATTAGTATTGTTTTCCTGTGTGTTTGTTAAATAAATAGTTTTTATTTTCTCCTTCACTTTCCTCCAAGGAAAATTTGTTTTTCCCGAACCTGGTTGGGGGGAGGGATGGCTGTAACCTGCCTTCCCTTGAGGAGACGTTCCTTTTGGACGTTTCCCTGAATTTGGCCTAAACCACCACACCCCCAAAACAAAAAAGCGACGCTAATTTATTAGGCCCGTGATACAAAGATAAGGCATTCTGGTTCCCTCGGGGGAAATCAGGGATTTTTGGACCGCCAACCCTTCCAGCAGAGGAGTTTTCCTGGGCCATGCCCAGCAGCAGCTCCCAGATTCCGTTTTCAGCACCAAGGTTCTTCCTTAGCACTTTTGGGATTTTTTTAAAAAATCCCGTTATTAGCAAGGAAGCACCAACGCTGCAGCCAAGGAGAGGGACGCCCCAGCAGGGTGCTCTCAACCACAGTCACATCCCCGTGTTAATTATCAGGAATTAGAGCAGGGCTGTGCAGTGGTGGTGACGAGGCCTGCTGGGCCCAGGGACCTGGAGCGAAGCTTTGCAGCCCCTCCTGCCTCTGGGAAGCGCCAGATCCCTGGATATTTTGTGTTAATGCCTTGGTCTTTCTGTGGTTTTCATCAGAAATTCCAGCCATGCTCTTAGCAAGCCCTGTTGATACAAGCTCCGGTGAAACTGGTACTTTCCAGAAAAAGGGAGAAAAAGATCATGTCTTGGTGCAAAAATTCGTGGCTTGCACTTTCTGGGACATTGCTTTTTCCTCGTGGGGCTGAGCTTTGGGAAAAACAAACAAAAAAATTTTGGTTTCAGTTTCTTTTCTGTGATGTTCCCTTTTGTCTTTAACATAAACTGTTCATTTTCATTCTCTGGTGGGCAATTGCTAATGAGGAGTGGAGAAACAAATCTCCTTCTTCCCTTTGGACGTTGATCTTCCTGGAAAAAAAAAAAAATCAGGAATGATGTGAGTTTCCACATTCAGTAATACAGGTCCCCATTAAAAGGAGATAAGGGAGTTATTTGTTCTGAGTAGGCTTCAGGCTATTTTAGAATCCCGGAATGTAAACAGACTGCAGCCTATAAACTTCTGAAAACCACCAGAGAAAAAACTCCCTCCCTGTTAGAAGCCGGGATTCCTGCTAACGGACGGGAGTGGATTTTTCCTTCCTGGATTACGTGCTGGAGCGACTGCTGCTCAACGCACTCATTTTGCCCATTTGATAGGATTTGGAAAGAATGGTAAAAATAGGAAGTTTCTAGGAACCCTTTAAGATGTGTGAAACCAGATTAGCTGAGTTCTCTCGCAGTTACGCAGGGAACTTTGCTGCTTTTCACGCTGAGTTTCGTTGTTTTCTCTTTCATCCTCGAGCTTCCTCTCTGAGTGGTTTGGTTACAGATCCCCGGATTTACTCATTTTCCCTTGTTTTTGTGGGTGGCTCGGGATGCAACAGGAGGGAGAACTTGCAAAACTGAACAAAATCAGCTGTGCCACCTCGAGTGAGGGCCGTGAGTCATTTCTATTTGGGGGACACAGAGAGGAGAGCTGAGCAGTGATGGCTCACCCTGACCTAAATGTCATTAATTCCAAACAACCCCGAGGAGTGATTTCCCCTCCACACTGTTGAATAATTAATTAATCTGTGCTTATTGCAGCTCGGGAGGTTGGAGTGGTGAGATTTTAATGCGATCTCTCTTGATACAGCAGGGCCAGAAGAGCTGTGTCACACCCCAGGGGATCTCCTGCTGGGATGGGATGGGGCATGGGACAGGCCTTGCCCTTTTCCTGCTGGATACTCCTGGTTTTGGCTCAAGACCAGCAGGTTTTGCTTTCCCCTGCAGTGCCTAAACCAGCTACACTTCACTTTTAAAAGGCTCAGCCTTCAGCTGGCAGTGCTGCCGCCAAAATGCACCCTTGACAATAACATCCTAATCCCATAAATCCATAAATCCATAAATCACATCCTTCCTTCTTGAAAGCAAATCTCTGACTGGAACTTAAAAGCAACAAAAAAATGTTTGGAATTGTACATGGCATGTACCTCCCGGGGCAGATAATTAATAAAGTTATTTTCTAATTTCTCTTTTACAAGAAGGAAGTTACTTTGTCTAATCTTCATGGAATTTAACATAAGAGGACTTGTAGAATGAGTCAGGTCTGTTGTGTTTTCTTCTGCATAGTTACAATAGTTTTCTTTTCAGTTTTATTTATTCTTTTTTAACAAAAGTCAGCTTAAGAGTTTTTTTTACCCTTGTCCTGTTATCCTTTAAGTGAATATATGTGACCGCTAAACAAAATGCACGCTGAAGTCCTTGTTGCTTAGTGAGTTTTACACCCTTTAAAATGAAGTTATTTGGACCTTAAAACACCCCGAATGTGTTTTGTAGTGAAGGATCAGCACAGGGTGCCCAGAGAATCTGTGGCTGCCCCATCCCTGGGAGTGTCCAAGGCCAGGCTGGAGCAGCCCGGGATAGTGGAAGGTGTCCCTGCCCATGGACTGCAGAGGAATGAGGTGACCTTTAAGGTCTTTTCCAACCCAAACCATTCAGTGATTCCGTGATCAAAGCTGAAGGGAAAGATCAAGTGACTCATTAAAAACACTGGCACTAAACAAAGGCACCTTACTCAAATGTTTATACAACGCCATGACCCTGAGTTGCTTTGGCACCTGAACTCCTGCACTGTGACTGTTCCTGCTTAAAACCACTCCAGAATTTAAGCAGCTGCGTATTTCCAGAGCCTCTTGGTCACTACTAAACACCTGCTGGGAGTGAGGGAACACTGAAGTGTTCCCCTGCGTCACAGCAAAAGTATGAGCCCTTCCCAGGACTGAATCCCAAAACCTGGACTAGCACTCAGCGGAGCTGCTTAAATCATTAAATCCTCGTACAGACATTTTACCCCCGTGGGAGAGAACCAAAAACCTTCCAAGCACTGGGAGATCCTGCAAACGTCTCTGCAGCTCTGAAATGAATCAGAGAACCGCAGGGAATGACAGAACCGGTTAGGTGGAAAAGACCTCTGGGATCATCGAGTCCAACCTGAGCATGTAGTGGCAGGACAGGGGAATGGCTTTTAGCTGGCAGAGGGGAAATTCAGGTGGGATACTGGGAAAAAATCCTTCCCTGTGAGGGTGGGCAGGCCCTGGCACAGGGTGCCCAGAGGAGCAGTGGCTGCCCCTGGATCCCTGGAAGTGTCCAAGGCCGGGTTGGATGGGGTTTGGAGCAACCTGGGATAGTGGAAGGCGCTCCTGTTTTTCTGTCTCTATTTTTGCATAAAAGTGGATGGGAAAAGGAAATCAAACACAAGGTAAAGGGAGAAAAAGGAAAGAAAGCAAAGTGCGGAGAACTGGGAAAAAACCCCACCTGTTTAAACAGTTAAATGAGCTCTACAGGAGCTCTGGCTCCAAGGATGTGAGGGAATGTGGCTCCAAGACCAGGTTAGATGGGGTTTGGAGAAACCTGAGATAGTGGAAAGTGTCCCTGACCACGGAATAGGGGGAATGAGATGAGGTTTAAGTTCCCTTCCAACCCAGACCAGTGTGGGACTCTGTGATTCTCTCACAGCTTTACGGGAGAAGGGCAGATCCCCCCTGCAGCCCTCGGCCCAAGCAGTTGTCCAAAGGGTTCTGTGGTCCAGCACCAGGAACTCCTTTCCCATAAGGAATATTTGTGTTTCTTGGACTGCAGGATCAGCCTGTGCCCGTCTCTACCCTAAAAGCTGCCCCGTGATTTGCCTGAAGATAATTAAAGACAGTCTCACCACCGTGCTCTGAACCAGCTGTGTTTATTCAGGAAAACACCTGTGCCCCCCGTATTTAAACTGCAATAATTAACACAATTTCACTTTACATGGGAGAATTGTTTTGACATTTCCTATGTGTCATTGCTAAAGCCCCAGTGAACACTCACAACACAGTCGAGTTTAAACATGACAAATATCCTTTAGGTATAAAGGCTCTGCAGTACTGCTCATAATTCTGCCTGCCAGAGGCAAAAGTCCTGCTCTTCCCACCACTGTCAAGCTTGGAAGTATTTTAAATACTTCATAGGAAGTATTTTAAAATTAAAATATTAAAATATAAAAGTATTTTAATATTAAAATATTCATAGGAAGTATTTTAAAATTGCACATAATTAGCATTTTTCAGCGTTAAACTTCTTCGTCTAAAGCACGAGACGTAGAAATTGCCGATTTCAGATTGTGATCGGTGTGAATATTGGAGTCGAAGGGTCCCAGACTGGTTTGGGTTGGAAGGGACCTTAAAGCTCATCTCATTCCCCCCATTCCATGGACAGGGACGCCTTCCACTATCCCAGGCTGCTCCAGGCCCTGTCCAACCTGGCCTTGGAGCCACGTTCCCTCACAGCCTTGGAGTCAGAGCTTCCTAGAGCTCATTTAATTGTTCAAACTGTATTGGGTATTTTTCCCCAATTCTTCACACTCTGCTTTACTTCCTTTTTCCCCTTTACCTTATGTTTGATTTCCTTTTCCATCCACTTTCATACAAAAATAGAGACATAAAAATAGAAGCAAAGAGAGGAAGAAGCAGAATGATAAAAACCCAAGGAAATTAAAAATATACAAACTGAAGGAATGAAAAAATTGTCGAATATTTACTACACAGTTTTATATGAGAAAAGTAGCTTCAAAAGTGACTTCCAGTACTGAATTGGAGCTTAATTCCAAAATGTGGCTCTCCCTCTGTCAGGTTTGGACGAACCCAAGGAATAAGTGGAATAAAAATGACCTAAACTGACAAATCTTTTTCTTTTGTGTCCATCAATCTACCAACTTGCTCAGCTGTCATTGTGTTTTACCTCACAAATGTGTCATGCTTGGAGGCCTCAGTCCATAAATTATCCCTGGAAAGGGGCCATAAATTATCAATCCACGCATTAAATAATCTTTGCTTTATCTGGAACTGAGTGAGGCTCTTGAGTGTGAGGTGGCTGGACTGAGTAAAGGCTCACTCAGCAGCTGAGCCTGGCCTTTCTAGGCAGCTATTTTGGGTGCTCTGACTCACCTGGAGCTTCCTGTTTCACATTGGCTGTAAGGAGGAATTAGGGAGCCTAAATTTAGAAGCTGTTGACATGAAGGGAAATGGAATGTCAGGACTGCAGGATACGGCAGCTCAGGGAAAACCGATGGCTTCACTCCTGGTGTGCAGCATCCCTGGCTTGCAACAGAGCAGGGAATGCTGAGCATGGAGAAGGTTCTGGGCCCTTGGAAATGCCGAGCTCTGGGGTCTCACAACCTTCCCTCTCCTTGGAAGAACCTGAATTTCTCCTTGAGCCTGAATTTCAGACACTGCCGTGCTGTCCTTCGGGCTCCACCCTCCTCCATCCCAAACTTTCCAGCTCCTGGGATCAGCATTGAAAAGGAAAACCGGGAATTTAAACTGTGGGGACTGGGGATGGGGGGTTCCAGGTCTGACTGCAGAATGTGCTCTTCCAAAACATTTTTCCAAGACCCCATATCCTCACGTTCCTTGAAACTGAGCCAATTAAGACCATTAAAAGCTGAGGCTGGAGGAGGTTTTGAGGTCACTACGTACAGCTCCTGCTGCCTCAAGCGTTGCTCATCAGAATTTGCATTTATTTCAGTCATTCTCCCTCCAGGAGCTGCCTTTGCTCTGAGGTTTTCTCTTGCTGTTCACACCAAACACAACTTGTATCACTTCTGCTTTTTAAAGACCTGCTTTAAGGTCCCCAAAATAAAAGTTTCTTATTTATTTTGCTTTTTAGGTTGGCTATTTGTGTTGAGTTGAGATAACCTTTCTTATGTTATCTTCAGGATAGGGTGCTGGAAACAGTGGAGTTGCTTGGAAATTTTCTATCTAGTAACATTATGAATAATAATAATTATTTAAGAGCATGAGCAAGTGGCCAAGGATTTTGCAGAGTGCTGCTTGTTCTCCCAAGGAATCTGGATGGATCAGAGCAGTGCAGAGTCAGGCAGTTGCTGCACAGAAGGTCACAGCCCTGCTGATCCAAGTGGGATCTTTTAATAGGGACTGCTGTGCATTTTCAGGTTGCCAGCAGCCCCTGGCTGGCCCTTGGCACAGGAAGGGATTTGTCTCTGAGCAACTGGGATGTTTTCTCCTCGTGCTGAACGAAAAACGAAACAAACCCAGAAGTGAATGTGAAAGTCCGTCCGTGAATAATGAATCTGTGTCAGATAAGCCGTGGCCTAATTTTCGGAGCTGAGCTTTGAGGAGTTTGGGTTGGGGCCAATTTCATGGGAGGTGTCACCGAGCCTTGTGAAATCTGATTGTACTTGTGGTTTCAAAGTCTTCCAGCTCTGTGATCTCTGATATCAAACCTGATCGTATTTTGTGTTGCTGCCCCCGGGTGAGCTGGGATGGAAATGTGTTACATCAGCTTGACTGCTATTGAAGCCCCTGTTAAAAATTTCTACAGCAATTAACAACAGTTAGAACTAAGCCAATAACAGGCATTTTTTCCCCTATCAACCAAGATTAGGGATAAATCCTATAGATGGCCCATGGCCAAGCAGATATCAGATTAAGAGTGCAGCTTTGTCAGTGTCTGGGAAGGGCCCAAACCCCTTGACAGAGCAGAGCCGTGGGGTTGTTGCTGTTCCCTGTGTCTGGTGGAGTTGGCAGTCGCACCACAGGCACAGAAAACCCCACGTTTGCTCCATCTGAGGACCAGGGGAGGAATTTTCACAATTTCTCCATGACTTCAGTGCTTTTGGGATCCCTGCCCTTTCCTGGGCTGGGCCCTGTGGTGGGGAACCAGAGCAAGGTGTGGCTCTTCAGAAGATGCTCCTGGGCAGAGCCGGGACCCTCCTGCTGCAAACAGGGCTGTTCCCCACAGGGAATTGCTCCTGATGCTTCTGGAGCAACACATCTGTGTGGGGAGGACCAAAAGGATATTTTTTTAAAATGCAGGATTGTAGTCAAAATGACCTGCTTCAAAAAACTTAAGACAAAAAAAAAAAAAAAAAAAAAAAAAAAAGAAAAGGGAAGAAGGAAAGGACTTGGAA
>VXAZ01003463.1:199111-212967 GCA_013399875.1 Gymnorhina tibicen
TTTTTTTTTTTTTTTTTTTGCTGAGTCATTAACAGCAGAAGGAATTTTTGTTTGCCTCGATGTTTATCAAAACAGAAAGTGGCTATCTCTAGCAGTGAATCATACCGGTTTCTCCTGACCTTTGGAAAGTGTCTGGTGCATTCTGAAGTCACCTGGTCGACGAGACAGAACCTCATTGATATGCACCATCAGTTTCTGGTGAGGTAAAACAAGAAACAAATTACTGCTCTGAGGAATATTTGGAGTGTGCTCACACAAACGGAGCTACATCAGTCACCAGCATCCACTGAGCTTGGCTGATAAACCACCGGGTTTCCGCAGCCAGAAACTCAATCTGTGACTAAATGTTTGCTGTGGAGAGTTTGCCAAGCTCCAGTCATAGAAAAATATCAGTTGTGCAAGGGGAAAAACTCCAATAATGGTGAGAATAGGCCTCGCTGGGATGCCAGAGATGAAGGGAAAAGGGGAAGGACTGAACTGGCACCAGCTTTGGGAACATCTCGGACCCTTCCCTCCCCACACTGTAAGAATGAAATTGCAAATAAATGCCTGGGTGACTGCAGTTCATGGAATGAGAGGGCCTGAGATTCCTCTTTTATCCTGCGTTCTCTAAGCATTCCAGGAAGCCAAAGAAGCTCAAATACCACCCATCCTCTGGCCTGCCCAAACATCTCAGCTTTCAGCTGAGGCCCAGTCTGAAACCATCTTTGGGAAAGTCTGGACTTTGGGGAAGGCTGGAGTCCTGGCTTTCCAGAAAGTGCTGGTGCTGGAGGAGGATTCCCAGCCCAGTGTGGTCTGTGTCACACAGGGACTGCCAAACTGGCAAGGCAGCCCTCGAGGAAAATGCACCCTAATGAACTTTGCCAGATCTGCAACTCCAGTGCTGTTTTAATATTTAATATGAAGGGGTCTGGGAAGCCCAGGGGAGAACAGAGGCTGAGCATTCTGCTTAGACAAAGTCTCTGTCCCGAAGAGCTTTATATTTAAATAGAAAAGACGGATAAATAGTGACAAGGAAGACACTCGAAGGAAATGGCATGAAGTCCATAGCAGAATGCAGCACAGAAATATCCTGTAAATCCCGTTATCTCCTATGTCCTGCCCCAGAGTTTCAGCTACCAGCCCGAGAGTCAGTAAGTTCATCATTACTACTCCAGAGTTGTCGCTGTGTGCCCGTGGTAAAGAAAAGCCTTGACTACAAGCTTTGACTGTTGGTTTTTTGGAAAGACCAGGTTAAAACACTACTCCATAAAATAGAGTTAAACAGATTTCCCCATGTCCTGAGCGCAGGCGCCGCGCCAGCGGTTTATGACCCTAAAAGTCTCCGTGTTGTAGATTCTTCCCATGATCTGGCTGTGTTTTAATCTGTGTTTGTTTCGAGGAACCCTTGGTGGGTCCGTGGGTTATCTGCTGGATGGTCCAACAATCCCACCCGGAGCCGAGCCAGGGAACGTGGCAGCTGTGGCTCTTGCAGTGTTTCTTTCTGGGACACTCACGAAGTTCCTTGTTCACCCTAGGGATGAGGCAAGGTGGGAAATTTAAACCAAGGTGGTGCCTAGTAAAAGCAGGCTACTGGTGTTCAGAGGAAGAGTCTGGGCAGCAGCAGGAAGTCAGGGGGCTGCTCACATTCCATCGCCGTACCTCAAGACCCCGAGAACGTTTTCGTTGGGGAGGGAAACGTCATTCAGGAACTTGGGGTGGTTCAGCGTTACTGATACTCGGTCCCGCACATTCAGGTGTGTCAAGTGGAGCTGGAGCAAGGTCTTAAAAGTCTTGTCTTGGCACGTTTCCGAGGCGCACAGCGTGGACAACGTCTGCCTGTCGACCCTGTCGTTCACCAGGAGCTCGATCTTGAGGTCGATGGGGCTCTTGGAGCAGTTGGGAAAGTGGAAGTTCAAGTGGCAAAAGATCAGGTAGAGGCCTTCCTCCCTGATCACCAGCTCGTGGCTCTTGCACTGGATGGCCTCACAGACCCCCTTCTCCACCAGGCTCAGCTTGGAGCCGTTCACGGCGCTGGACACTGGGAAGGAAAGCAAAGGGGTGTTAACTCAGCTCCACTGACCTCAGCTCAGCCCTAGGAGACTTCCAGCAGCGTTTCCTGCGGAAAGGAGAGACCTGCTCAGTGGTTTCCTGCAGGAACTCCAGGAAAACTCCCGGACAGACAGCTGGGAGCTCACACATGGATGCGGGGTATTAAAAATTCCAAGGGTTTACTCAGCCCTCGGGAAACCCAGGACAGAGAAACGCAAGAATGTTCATCTCCGTTATTTCCCCACTTGGCATTTGAAGGGAATTCACGGAGACGTACATTCCTGTATTTCCCATGTTCATGGGGATGGTACAGTTCATGGAGATGTACATTCCTCTGTGCGTGTGCAGAAGGTAAACCTTTTATTTCCTTTAATTTTTGTCAAGTTAAATAATTATAGTTTCTAGGGTCAGATAGGGGTTTGCCAACTGCATTCCAGGAGGGCTACGGAATTTTTTTCCTATAAAATGTCCATTTAAATATATATAGGACATATTTAAAATTTTTTAGGATACAAATAAATATATCTAGGACATACTAAAATTTTAAATTTAGATTTAAAATTTAAATATATATAGGACATATTTAAAATGTCCTGTGAAATGCCCATAAAAAATGCTATTTGCCACTAAACCCAGTGTGAGTGACATGAGCAGCTCTTCAGACAGCTCTGAAATCTCTTCCCCAACTCTTTCCCCCCAGCCTGGACTCCCCACTGACCTCTCATGTAGGCAGCAGCTCCTTTGTCTGGGACACGCTGTAGGATCCTCAAATAATCTTCAAAGGTGTTCCCTGAAGAGAACAACAGATTAACTCATTGCTCCTGAGCAATGTTTTTAATTTTTTTTTTTTTTTTGATACTGTAGAATTCAGTCAGCACTTGGTACCCCACTTCCAGCATGTAGGGTCTGGTTCTTACTCCTTGGCTGAGAATATCTGATCTGCCCAGGGAATTCAGAGCAGTGTCACTCAGCTGGGAAATCTATAACAACCTAAAGCTCTGGCAAATTGCAGCTTTCAGCCACGAATCATTAAATTCCTTACCCTGCTTCTTAAAAATAGGAGTGATGGTTTTAAATTAAAAGAGTTTGGAATAGATACAAGCAGGAATTACAGCGAGGGTGGGGAGGCCCTGGCACAGGGTGCCCAGAGAAGCTGCCCCTGGATCCCTGGCAGTGCCCAAGGCCAGGCTGGATGGGGCTTGGAGCAGCCTGGGACAGTGGGAGGTGTCCCTGCCCATGGCAGGGGGTGGGATGGGATGAGCTTTAGGGCCCCTTCCAACCCAAAACATTCTGGGATTCTCTGATTCTATGAAACAGAAATCATGTGCAGGTAAGCTTAATTTAACCAGGTTATTTTTTGTGATGCAATTACAGAAAGCTTTTAAACATTTAAGTGGGACATACTTCTGAAAATGGCTCTTTGGGTGCTTTTGGAATTGTTGCTCTGTTGCCTCGCAGTTAAAATGTGGATTTCACCAGGACTTTAGGTTGTTCATATTATCCTAGAGTGGTTTGGGTTGGAAGGGACCTTAAAACCCATCCCATCCCACCCCTGCCATGGGCAGGGACACCTCCCACTGTCCCAGGGTGCTCCAAGCCCCGTCCAGCCTGGCCTTGGACACTGCCAGGGATCCAGGGGCAGCCACAGCTTCTCTGGGCACCAGGGACCCGAAAGCTGCTGCTGGAGGGGCCGAGCCGGCCCCGCTGCTGCCCCGCTCCCCCCGCACATGCCGAGGGCACGGCCCGCCCGCCCCAGCCCCGCGGCTCCGAGCCCAGGGCAGCCGCGTCCCGGGAATGCCCCAAAGCCAAAGCGCCGGGACGGGGAAGTGCTGGGGCTGCCCCGCCACAGCCGAGCGGGGACGGCTCCATCCCACGGGAGCTGCTGCATCCCACGGGAACCGCTCCACCCCGCGGGGCACGGGAGCTGCTCCATCCCACGGGATGCAGGAACTGCTCCATCCCACGCGACGCGGGGACTTCCCTCCCATAGCCTCGGGGGACGGCTCCATCCCACGGGACGCGGGATCTGTTGTTCCCTGCCACCGTCTCGGGCACTGCTCCATCCCACGGCCACAGGAATTGCTCCATCCCAAGGCCGCGGGGACGGCTCCATCCCACGGCCGTGCCCGGCACTGCAGGCGGCCGCGCCGCACCGAGGAGCCGTGTTCCATCCCCCGCATCCCCGCACCGCATCCCGGCACGGCATCCCTGTGATCCAGTTCCTGCATCCCAGACCCTGCTCCCCACTTCTCCCTCTTGCATTTCACCTCCTTTTTCATCCACATTCCCGCCTTCCATCTCCTCTGCAAGGTCTTCCTCCTCTCACCATGCTGGATGTTCAGTTAATGGCACTGATTATCCATCCCTGGCAGTGTCCAAGGCCGAGTTGGATGGGAATTGGAGCAACCTGGGATAGTGGAAGGTGTCCCCGCCCATGGTAGGGCGTTGGAACGAGATGGTCTTTAAGGTCCCTTCCAACCCAAACCAGTCTGGGATTCATCCCCTGATTCTGTGACTCTTCCTCCTTTATTCTGCATAGCCCAGAGTCGGTGCTGCCCCCTGAGCCCACAGGGAACGGACACACAGACAAGATATGGATTCAGGAAAACAGCGCACATCCCGGTGCTGCAGCCTGACAGGTGAAAGGTTATTTCTCCTTGCATTTGCTCTCCTTTACATCTCCTGGCCCTGCTGTGGCTGTGCAAGTGCACAGGAGCTCAGATGGCAAATTGGGAATTTTCTGTGTTTCCGTCCACAGCTGAACACCAAGAATAAAGCAGGAAGGAGTTTCAGTAAAGCCTTATCAAATTATACTCCTCCTCCCAGGGTACACAAAACTCTGAAGTTTTCCTGAGACTCAGTTTATAAAACTGATATCACAATCCCTGACCCTACAAGGGTCTCTGAAGGACAAGCTAATGCATAAAACTAAGTCCTACCAAAACCTGAGATCGGATGCTGTGTGTCATGATCCTCACATGTCCCACTCTGCTCTGTGCTGGTGTGGCCTCACCTCGAGTCCTGGGGGCAGTTTTTGAGAGCCACAATATAAGAAAGATCTCAAGCTGTGAAGGAGTGTCCAAAGGAGGGACACGGGGGTGGGGAAGGGTCTGCAGGGGCCCGTGAGGAGCAGCTGAGGGCACTGGGGTTGCTCAGCTGGAGCAGCCCGAGGGCAGAGCTCCCCGGGGGCTGCAGCCCCTCCCGAGGGGCAGCTCCGATCTCTGCCCTGGGACAGGGACAGCACCCAGGGAACGGCTGGGGCTGGGCCAGGGCAGGCTCAGGCTGGAGAGCAGGGAAAGGTTCTTCCCCCAGAGGGTGCTGGGCACTGCCCAGGCTCCCCAGGGAATGGGCACGGCCCCGAGGCTGCCAGAGCTCCAGGAGCGTTTGGGCAGCGCTGCCAGGGATGCCCAGGGTGGGGTTGTTGGTGTGTCTGGGCAGGGACAGGGTTGGACTGGATGATCCTTGGGGTTCCTTCCAGCTCAGGATATTCCGTGATTCCATGATTCTAACAAGAACTCTGTTTAAATGCACAGTGGGATAAGGATCTTAGGCTTCATAAGATTCCTGAAACTGGGGGTAATGATAAGAGATTCAAATCTCCAGACTCTTGCTGTATCTACATGACCTGATTTCTAAGGGGGTCTTGATAAGGAGGATGGATGAATCAGGGAGAAGCTGGTCCCACACCCAAGTTCCCCTGGCTGGAGGGGGTTGGTGTGGTGTGTATTGCACCCTTTGCACTCTCCGTTGGAGACAGAGGCTGTGGAGATCTTGAAAAAATTGCAATATTTCTCTGATTTCAGTAGTTTAAAGACTTCTGTGGAGAGCAGGAGCTCACTGCTCTCCAAGAATGAGTAAGTCATGTACCAAAGTCCCTTCACCATCCTGGAAATCCCCGAAGAAAAACCAAAGCCTGCTTTCCTGGTGTTAGTCATGTCAATACAGCATTTTAGTGAGGGCACAGGCACTGCAGAGATGTGGAGATACGGCACAGAACGGGCAAAAACCCTCCTGGCCCTTATTTCCACTAAGGCTGTAGTGGTGATAACAAGTGCCTGGTCACACAACCAGCACCCCGAGCTCGCTCACACTCCGAGTGTCCTGCAGGAAAGCAGAGATTATTTACAGAAATTCTGTGGCTTTTAGGGGGTTTACCCTCCAAAGGCTGAAAATCCCCTGCTGCACAAGCAGCCTTTGGAGGCTGCAGCCCTGCAAGCCCTGCCGAGCCAGCCCAAGCGCTGAGCCTGCCCAGAAACAGCCCAGAGCTGCCCCGACCCTGCTCAGGGTGTCCACGGCATCTCCAAAGAACTCCTCTCGCTGACCTGGCTGCACTTTGCATTTCCACAGCTGTACTTAATATTTATTGGTGTCAGCAAGTTTGGTGTGCCTGCGTTTAAACCATTTATTTGGTGACATCAGCCGCATCACTCAGAAGGCAAATTATGGAAAAAAAAAGTTGTTTTAGAGAGACAGCTCTGGTCCTCGCTCTGCTGAGGCAGCTTTTAACTGTTTTCTACTTTTATTTCCCGAGTTAATTCTTCATTTCAGCTCAAGCCAAGAGAGGCTGAAATTACCAGGGCTTCAGGACTGATCGATGGATGTGCTCACATCACCTAACTGGCTTTGCACGAGTCACGGTGTAAATCGGAGGCAATCCCTCTGCAATCAATGGGATTAGCTGAGCTTCAAAATACTGCGAGGAGGAGGAAAGACAAAGCTACATTTGGGGTTAAGGACCAAGGAGACCACCCTGGTTTTCAGCAGATTTTCTGCTTCCAGGAAAGCTGCTGATAGGTGAGGGGTCTCAGTGGGAAGTCCTAAAGAAGATATCAGGACATAACTTATCTTTGTCTTTTTGACCCCTTCTACCACAGGATGGGCATCCAGAGGGTGCAGCCCCGAGGAAAAGAGCCTGACTGTTGCCAGGAGCTTCATGCAGCTTTTCCCCACTGAGCCAAGGGGGCTGGGAAGTGGGGCTGGGAAACGGGGCTGGGAAATGGGACTGGGAAACGGGGCTGGGAAATGGGACTGGGAAATGGGACTGGGAAACTGGACTGGGAAATGGGACTGGGAAATGGGACTGGGAAATAGATCTCAGAGAAGCTGCAGCTTCACTGACCCCCCAGGATTTCCCCCTGAGGTGCAGAATGAACCCCTGAGGTTCTCTCAGAGCATCAAAACACAGCGGCACCTTGCCCAGCCAGGAGGAAGCCAAGGGCTCAGGGACACGAGGACACACGGGCTGCTGCCAGACAGGTCCAGGAGGATGTGACTGTGCCAGGGAAAGTTCTCTCTGCTAGCTGCCTCAGTTTCCCCACCTCTGAGATGGGTCTGACAGGAACACCAACAAAGGGCACTGAAACCACGAGCTGAAAGTGGCTTTGTCAGCATGGAAGGTGCTGCTACCCAGACATGGAAAACCCCTCGAGTGGGGCTCCCGAGGCTTGTCCTGGTCCCAGCCATCCCTTGGTGACATTCCACTGCCGTGGGGGTGGCATCACCTCTGGCTGGGGGCTGAGTGTGGGCAAACACAGGAGCAAGGCAAAACTCTGAATTATTTTATGGGGTGAAGAAGTAAAAGCAGGCAACAAACAGCTTTTGATTCCTCTGTAACCCCGTGGATTTCAGTGCTTATGGAATTAGGCAAGCTGATGTCACACCTCTCTGTCAGCAAGCCAGAGTTATATATATATATATATGTGTGTGTGTGTGCGTGTATGTGTGTACATATTTATATTTATATTTATATTTATATTTATATTTATATTTATATTTATATTTATATTTATAGTTATATTTATATTTATATTTATATTTATAGTTTTATTTATTTTTATTTATATATTCATATATATNTTTATTTTTATTTTTACTATTTTTAATTTTTAATTTTAATTATTTTTATTTTTATTTTTGCACATATTTATATATAAAAATGTGTATATATTTTTTATGCATATATAAATACACATATTTTTATATATACATTCATCTCTAGCTCGTGTTTCAAGCACTGGAGAGAGGGAAGATCCAACACTCAGCATTCCGAGCAATACCCATCCCCTCATCTGCAGTGACCCGAGCCACCAGCCCCTGCGTGACTCACTGCATGTGTGTGTGCATTTCCCCCGGATGCCGGCCTGGAGGAGGCCTCCGCACTCTTTCTAGCATTTGCAAGCCCAGGCTCGCCCAAATTATTCAAACTGAGAAACGCAGCTCCCCTGCCCTGGCCTCCCGGGGCAGGCAGAGCTCGGGCAGGGTCACATTTCTGCACGCGGACACCTCCCTGGACTGAGGCTGAGAAGGGAAAATCCTTTCTGGTCTAAGTGTGAAATACCCGTTTCTGGGGAACCCCCTGCCCTGGTGTCCGATGCCCTGCAATGGCATCACAGAATCCCAGGATCACTGAGGCTGGAAGAGCCCTCCCAGACCATCAAATCCGAGCTGTGCCCGGTCCCCACCTTGTCCCCAGCCCAGAGCCCTGAGTGCCACCTCCAGGCCTTCCTTGGGCACCTCCAGGGATGGGGACTCCAAACCTCCCTGGGCAGCCCCTTCCAGTGTTTAACAACCCTTTCCATGGGGAAATTCCTGCTGGTGTCCCCCCTGAGCCTCCTTTTCTCCAGGCTGAGCCCCTTTCCCAGCTCCCTCAGCCTCTGCTCATAATGCTGGGATAATTCCTTGCTGGAAAAGATCAGATTTAGTTGTGCAAGGCCGAGCTGCCCTCAGATACTGCTGCAAATCTGAAAAGGCTTCTTGGCTCATTGGCTTCAGCCTGATTTCCTCTACAGTCGCAAGTTTGTGACTGTCACCTGTATTATATCAATGTCTCAGAGCCAAATTTTTATTTGGGAACCTACTTCCCATTGAAACTGTGAGTGGGGTGCTGGATTTCTTTTCCTGGTCTGTCCAGCGCCAGAGAAAAACACCTATAAATAATTTGTGTGTGTGTGTGTGTGTGAGGGGGTTCATTTGTATAAGGTTTTTTTCCTTTTGTAAATGAGAAGAGATTTTGATACCAAATCTTTGCAGCTCAAATAACAAGAAAAGCCATCAGCCCAGGATTGCACAGTTCCCAGGGAAATGAGGCTCGGAGAGGCCAGCAAGGAGATGATGAGGCTGCACCTTTCCTCAGTCTGCAGGTCATCAATTTGTCTGTGAGTTCATTTTCCCTCTAAAAAATGGACACAACAATACCCCTCAGGGCCACGCTAATACTCGGTTTGTTATTTGTGAAATGGGGATGAGTTTCTGCAGAGAAACGCTTCCACAGAAAGATCATTTCACAAACCCTTAGCTGATGGGTTTAATTCCCTCCCCCGTTGCTCAGGTACTGCACCGACAGCGGCACGGAGGATTTGAGGAGACTGATCCCATTTTTCACACGAACATTTAATGAGCTGACATCGCATCGCCCTCCGCCTGAGCCTGTGGATTCCTGCAGCCCATCCACCGGGGCCTGAGTCAGGGCTGGAAACCTCCCACAAATCTGCTTTGGTGCCCAGTGGTGTTTAGCTAACAACAGAACATCATCTCATCGGAGATTTCAGTTAAATCATCGCATTTTCCTGCTTTAATAAGGCACCATTAATTCAGTGTTGTGGCTGGGTCTGGGCTGCTGCCCACTGGCGTCTCAGAGGAGTCTCTGCCTGAGCGACCTCAGCTGGACCCAGCACAGAATTGTTCTGTCCCGGGATCATGGAATGGTTTGGACTGGGAGGGACCTTAAAGCTCATCCGTGGGCAGGGACGCCTTCCACTATCCCAGGGTGTTCCAAGACCCGTCCAGCCTGGCCTTGGACACTGCCTGGGATGGGGCTGTGTCCCCCTGGAGTGCCTCTGAGATGCTGGCACTGGCACAGGGCTGGAGCCAGGCTGAGCACCCAGCTGCCAGCTGGGCAATGCTGGATTTTCGCTCCCTTGCCCATTTTAACAGCGCAGGAGCCCCGGTTCACGGGTACGAAACACACCCAGTTTACGTCTGGGCTGCCTGGGGGGCACACACGGATCCAAACCTAAATCCACAGCAACCCCAGCCCCACCACAGTCCCCTTCCTGAACGTTCCTCCTGCTCCTGTCTCGGGGTGGGACCTTGCAGCCCTTGCCACAAGTCCCTGCTTGGCTGCCAGCAGGCAGCAGCTGAGATCTGCCTGGGAGGGGCCATTGGTAAATTACCCAGTGGGTACATTAATTAATTAATTCATTAATTAGCCCTGCTTTATGCATTTTAAGAGGAAAATAAAGGGCCCTGGCAATCTGCTCACACTTGAACGCTCTGTTACCCTCCATTAGAGGCTGATGGGCACTGAGGGGTGGGCTGGGAGAGCATTTAAATCCACTCAAAGCAGCTTTCAGCAGCTCTTCCTGATGTGGGGTCTCACCACCAGCCCCCTTTTGTCCTTCACTAACGGCATCATCTCCCATTTAGCAGCAGAATTCGGAAATATAAACAACGTAAATAATATAAATATAAATGGACTTTTGGACCAGTGACATCTCTCTCCCTGCCCTGGGGATGCCCCTACCCCTTGTGCTTCGCTTTGAAAAGCGCTGACCTACAGATACAACCTCTGTGGCTCCTCCTCTGTGGATCACAAGGCTCCACACCTTCAGATCCTGCACATTTCTGAGCCTCTTCAGATACAAAATAAAGCACAAGAACATTTGAGAAAGGCTTAAGAAGATTTAAGGCCATGCTTAGGTCGAGAGAGAGGAAGCAGTCCGTGTTTAGGGTGCCCTAGGGGGAGCCTAAGGGGAAAAGAAAATTCCTCCAGGTTACAGGAATTTTAAAACATAAAAAAAATGATGTTCAGGCAAGATGTGAAGCTCTCAGGAAGGACAGGGTGACACAGGCACTGCTTTGGGAACTGTGGGCTATGGAACAAGCCCGGTATGGGAGAGTCACGGATTCAAAAGTTACCCAAAATGGAGTAAGTGGTGCCCAAATGCTGCAAAATGCAGCTGCAGAAAAGGTGATTGTGGGATTGGGACTCTCTGGACTTTGGGCTCCTCTTATTTAGAATCCTGGAATCACAGAATATCCTGAGCTGGAAGGGACTGAAGGGATCATCCAGTCCCCCTCCTGGCCCTGCCCAGACACCCCAACAGCCCCACCCTGGGCATCCCTGGCAGCGCTGCCCAAACGCTCCTGGAGCTCTGGCAGCCTCGGGGCCGTGCCCATTCCCTGGGGAGCCTGGGCAGTGCCCAGCACCCTCTGGGGGAAGAACCTTTCCCTGCTCTCCAGCCTGAGCCTGCCCTGGCCCAGCCCCAGCCGTTCCCTGGGTGCTGTCCCTGTCCCAGGGCAGAGATCGGGGCTGCCCCTCGGGAGGGGCTGCAGCCCCCGGGGAGCTCTGACCTCGGGCTGCTCCAGCTGAGCAATCCCGGTTTCCTCCCGTCTCCCATTCTGCCCATTCTCTCGATGAACACTGGGCTTCATTTCCCCCTCTGTGGTGGGAGGCACTGACATCTCCTGCCCTCTGGGCCTGGCTATGAACTTGCATTTGCAAGGAGTCAAATACTGGTGCTGAGAGCCGTGTGAGGCACTGCTGGTGACACAAACAGCGCTCCTGATTTGTGCTGAGGAAAAGCAGAATCTCGGTAAATTGTCTCTGTTCGATTTTCCTATCTTAGGCTCCCTATGCTCGCCCTCTGCCTGTTTGAGTTCCTTGCTCTGTGCCTTTTGCTGCTCTTCTCCCCTTGTCCCTTCTCGACCCAGCTGTTCCCTTCTCCCTTTTCCCCACACACCAGGAGTGGCTTTGGAATATGTGGAACACATCTTCACCCCTGTCCCGTGAAGACGAGGACTTTACATGCATTTGCAAGAGCCAGCACTTAAAATAAGACCTTAAAATCAGAGTAATGTTCACATCTCCTGGCAAAAAGCTCTTTTGCACAGGCGCCCCGGGGCACATTCGGAAATATTTGTTATTTCCTCAGCCGTGCACTGCCTCCTGGATGTACTGAGTAATTTGAAAGCTTTTCTTCTTATTCTCATTTTTTCCCCCTACTACTTCAGCTCTTCACCAAGAGGAGTCTTTACGGGAAATGCTAAGATGGGCACAATTGGCTTATTTGTGACCCTGGGCAATATTTGCATTACAGATGTGACAAACTGCATGCATTGTTTAGGGGTCTTACCTGTCCTGATGGGTTTTTTGATGCCCTCCATGGCAGGACCAGCTGCCTGAAAGAGAAGAAAGAGAAGAGATGGATTATTCTGGGAACAGGGAATATCCATTCCACATGCAACCCTGCTTTAAAAGTGGATCTGAAACGTTGCCCTGTTTTTCTAACGTAGGAAATCGACATTTCTGACGCAGCCAGATTCTCTCAGTGCAGTAAGAATTTGTGTGGGTTTTATTGGGGTTGTTTCAGAAGGACAAGTCCTAAAAATCCCACTCTTTGTGGCTTGCAGAGCTTGGAGAGAGTAGGACAGAGTGGGACTGGACAATCTGGAGAGCCAGTGTTTATGCCTGGGAAAGAGCATTAAAGCTGTGGAGCTGAGGTCTGAGTGTGACAGTGATGTCCTGAGATGTAAAACCAAGGGTAAAAATGGCACAGGAAATTGTCCTCAATCGGCACGACACGAGAAACTCCCAGAAAACCAGCTCCAGGGGTGAAATGCAGCAGGATTCCTCTGACGGCACCTTTCTGTCACCCAAACACACAACCCCGTGTCAGTGGCAGCCCATGAATGCCCAGCAGTGCCCTCAAGGAGCAGAAAGTTCTCCCAGCCGCTGAGGAAAGCACCGGGAGCTCCTCACTGTCCCCCATCCCTTCGCTCTCACTCTGGGTGACCCCACAGGGATTTCAGTGTCAGGGAGGGGGTTTTGCTCAGGCTGGGCTGAACCAGCTCCTCTTACCCGGGTACAAATTACCTGGGCTAATTATGCAGGCTAATCAGGCCAGGTGCAGCTTAGCACATTGGAAGGGATCCAGCAGGATCATTAAGTCCTTCTCTCTGCTCCTCGCTTGCCTAAAACTAAACCACAGGACTAAAAACATCCTCCAGGTCCTCCCTGAGCCCTGTCAGACTCGGTGCCCTGAGCACTTCCCTGGGGAGTGACCCACCAGCATGTCCAGGAAGGAGAAATTTGGGAAGCTCTACCAGCTTTAACAGAACATCTGGTATCTCCTGGGAGGGATTAGGAACTCCTGAGGTGGGGAACGGCTTCATCCAAAGCGGTGTTACAGCATAAACACCTCGTTTCTGTGTGTGAAGTGGATAAATGGGTGGTGTGGGGAGAAGGAAGGTGGTTGGACAGAGAGGGAAGCTGTCTTGGGTCTGTTTGTCTTAACTAATATTCTCATCTTAAATGTTCAGGAAGGTTTTTAATTAGATTTTGGCTTCACGTGGCCTCGTTTCGAGCAACAGTGAAGTGTGGAGCTGCATCTGCTCCCAGCAAAGAGTTGTTATCCTCTGGTCTGATGCCAGGTGCTGTGCCCTGCAGAGGTGGCAGAGCTGCTCCCAGCTGGGCTGGGCAGTGACAGGTTAATGCTTGGACCCACGGACCTTTGGGCTCTCTCCCAGTTTCTCTGATTCTCTGATTCTCGGGGAATTTGGAGATCTGTAATTTGTCCCTTTTCTCTCCCCACGCCTGTGTAAGGCAGGGCAGAGTCACCTGCTGAGCCGATATTTCTCCAGGTGACATTCCTGAGCTGAGCAGGAAGGTGCTGGGCAGGAGGAGAGCAGGAACCCAGAGATACAATTTGAAAAAAACCAGGTATTTCCAAGCTTTTTGTCCCTGACTTGACATCCTCCCTTGGGAATTCTCGTGGATCTCACCAAATGTAAAACTGAGAAGGGTTTGGGCTGAAAACACTCCCAGG
>VXAZ01003464.1:0-27398 GCA_013399875.1 Gymnorhina tibicen
GAGGGACAGGGAAACACAATGTGGGTCTTAAGGGGATTTGAATTTTGGGTGAGAACAGTCTGTAATGTTGAATTATATAATACTGGTTGCTCAGTGACACTGCCAGTGTGTGCCATTAACTACCACAAACAATGAGTATGGAGTGCTCCAGATACACCAGTCATGAATTCCTGATGCAGCAACCAGCCAACAGCATACCAGCCCTTCTGCCCTGGAAGACATCTAGGATGGATAGAACCCACAGCCATGGATTAAATGAACTCAACAGACACCTTGGAGGGGTGGCTATTCACTATGGAAATGATACCTGTGCTTTTGTATCTATCTATCTATCTATCTGTCTATGTATCTATCTATCGTTAGAAGGTGTCGGATCTGAGCATGATGTAGATAGTACAGAACAAGGGGTGGATAATGTCCTGGTTTTGGCCAGGACAGCATTCATTTTTTGCAGTAGCTGGGAGGGGTGTGGTTAGGGCCCAGATGTTATTCACCACCATCTCACATCATTGCTGGGGGTGGGGGGAAAGGAACTCTCTTCCAGGCAGAAGGGGTTCCTTCTGGTTGAGTAAACAAGGCGAATGGAATGGTCTGGTGTTATTTGTTGTCAGAAGCTTTTGTTCATTTTCTTATCTCCTTGTTGTTTCCAGTAAATTGTTCTTATTTCAACCTGTGATCTTTGCCTTTTGTGCCTCCAGTTGGAAGCAAGGAGGGGAAGTGGCATGTGGTTTTAGCAGGAGTACTAACTTGGAGAATACCAACACGCCTGAACAAAGGGGAAATCATGCCTGACAAATATTGTGACCTTCTATCATGGGGCTACAGCACTGGTGTATATGGGCAGAGCAACTGACACCATCTAACTGGACTTAGACAAAGCATTTGGCATTGTCTTGCACGACATCCTTGTCTCCAAACTGGAGAGACATGGATTTGATGGGTAGACCACTCTGTGGATAAAGAACTGGCTGGATGGCCACAGGTAAAGAGTTTTGGTCACTGGCCCATTGTCCATGTGGAGACCAGTGATGAGTGAGGTCCCTCAGAAGTCTGTACTGGGGATGATACCGTTCAGTATTTTTGTTGGCAACATGGACAGTTGGATCAAATGGCACCCTCAGCCAATTTGCTGATGACACCAGAGGGAAGGGATGCCATCCAGAGGGACCTGGACAGGCTGGAGAGGTAGGGCCAATGCAAACCTCATGAAGTTCAACAAAGCAAAGTACAAGGTTCTACACCTGGGTTGCAGCAATCTCACACACACCTATAGATTGGGTGGAGAAGTGATTGAGCAGCCCTGCAGAGAAGAACTTGGGGGTGGTGGTAGATGAAAAGCTCACCATGAGCTGGCAGTGAGTGCTCCCAGCCCAGAAACCAGTGGCCTGCATCAGAAGTGGCATGGCCAGCAGGTCAAAGGAGGGGGTTCTCCCCCTCTACTCTGCTCTTGTGAGACCCCACCTGGAGCGCTGCACACAGTTCTGGCATCCCCAACATAAAATGGACATGAAACTGCTGGAGCAAGTCCAGAGGAGGCCACAAAGTTTATAAGAGGATTGGAGCACTTCCCTACAAAGACAGGCTGAGAAAGTTGGGACTGTTCTGCCTGGAGGAAGTTATTGGTTGGAGACTGAGAGACAACAGACATAAGTTGAAAAAAGAGATGCTCAGACTGGATATAAGAAAAATCTTTTACACCATGAGGACAGTCAAACACTGGAACAGGTTGCCCAGAAAGGTTTTGCATCCTTATTCTTGGAAGGCTGAGAAAAATCTCTGATGGCCCTGCTTTGAGTAGAATTTTGGATGAGTGATATCCAACCTGAACGAGTCCCTTCCAACCTGAATTAGTCTGATTCTATGTATTGCATGTTCCCTGCTCTGAGGAAAGACTGACACACTTGCTCTCATTGCCTGTGTCAGTATTTCTAATGAGATGTGGCATCAACTGCTCCAAGCTCTGATTTCAAGGTTAGAACCAGGCATAAGGCCCCCTGAACGACACTGTGGACAAGCTCCCTAAGTGAGATACAGGCCAAAATCCAGCATCATTTAGACAACCGAGTGACAGTCTTGCTGCCAAGATTTTGCAGGAGCACTGTGACCCAAGGGCTCACTACTAGCATGATGTTGTGAAACAGGAGGTAGGAAGAGAATCAGTACTTCAAAAGGGACCTGGCTGAAAGCAAGCCCTGCCTCAGGCAGCATGAAGCCATAAGGCCAGATTGTAGCTCTCAGCAGAAGCTGGTACAAAGCAGAAATCACCAGCCCTATCCTGATGCTGCTGGAAGGGAGGCAGAGAAACCATGTTTAATTCTCTTATTTAAGTCCCTGAGGAACCAAGACCTTCATTCTGTGTTCTGTGATCTTTTTTGTCATTTACTTGGTTTGTCCTTCATCCTTTTGCCTTAGTTTGGTCTTTCTTGTTGTTGTTGTTTTCAAGCTGTGAAACAGATATGTTTGTGCAGTTAGAGCTGTGTACCCTTGTCCCTGTACCCTTGAGCCTCTCAGGCCAGAACAGCACCACAGACAAAGGTGTCCAGAAGGCACATGGTGCAGATGCAGGCAGGATGGACAGCATTAAAAAGGTATCAGGGGAAAGGAATGAAAGCTTTAGAGATATCCAAACCTTTGCCTTTAGTGAAAAAAAAAAAGAAAAAAAAGAAAAAGGTCTGCAGAGATAGTCCCATGACTTCTGAAACTATGCACTCTTTGGACTGGTGACTGTCTCCCAGCTTTAATTGCTGGAGGACAGGAAAGGATTCCTGAGGGAGTGAGGGCATGTCATACGGCCACTGTCATACAAAATCTAATGTTTATATAGCTCCAGGAGACCTTCTAGGGTGCTCTCTGTTCTAGGGCTTAGCCGCTGCTGGCAGCGCTGCTGCTGGGTCATTTTAAAATAAGTCTTGTCTTGCTGTGTGAATGTCAAACAGAAAGGCTCCTCCAAATTCTACCAGCTGGTAGACTATGCAAAGTGATGTGAACCAAGGGGCATAAGGCCTAGCTTTAAACATTTGCTCTTTAAGCCATAGCTCAATGGCTGACCAAAACCCTGATATGGGTCACTACTATCCAGGGAGACCTGTATCACCCACAACCATGATGGAAAAGATTATTCTAAAATAGCACACTATGGCTTTTGCAGAAGAATTGGCTGTTTGTCTGTCTCATTTAGAAGATGACAGTGTTCTAGATTATGCAATGTCCTATGTTACTCTAGAAGAGTTTTCTCCAATCTTCACAAATGGTTCTTTGAGTGACAAGATCCTGCAGGATCCTGGACTTGTATCTCTGAATTCATGTAGTCACATAGGTCCTCTGCTGCAGGCCCAATATGGGACTGTATATCCCATTTTTCTAGTAGAGGTGGTTATACTAACCTTTTGTGATGCCTCCATACTTCGCTACCTCCAGAGAAAGACTGGACAGTATAGTAGTGCAATGCTGTCTTTCTCACAGTGGTAGCAATTGTGAGTGGCCTGGACACAGGCAGCCCAAAATGGAGTCTGGAGCTCCAAGTTTTACACTGCTATAACAGCAAATTGAACAGTACCAGGGACTGGTCTCAGGTGTAAGAATTCAGTTGTCTACACTAGTTAATGGTTCAGGCCTTCCTCTGTGGGCTGTGGCCTGTGTCAGCTCACATGTCCCCAGGCAATGCACCAGCACAGCTCAGGAGTGAGCACGGGCGAGAACCTCCACTGCCATGGGCAGTCCGGACACATTTTGGAAGCAGACTGTGTGGACATGGCCAAGTAGTGGCCATCAAAATCTCTTAAGCTTGACACAGCTAGATCAGTGCAGTTTTGGGAGGGTAGAGGAGCCATGTCCCAAACAGGGCAGACTTAAATGCCCTCAGTGAGACAGAGAACTACAGTTCTATGACCACACAATGCTCTGTCTGACTCTGCAGTATGTGCATCGTCCTGGGGCCTCACTTTATGGTCCATCCTCAGCAGAGGCACCAGAAACAGGGAGAAGCTGCAAAGCTGTGCTACAAATGCAAAGCAGAGGCTGAAAGCTGTGGTGGACACGCACTGTGGTGGAGTGCAACCTGGCTGGGATGGCCACAGCAGTGGATGGTGGAGATGAACTTGGGGCAAGCTGAGAGATGGAAGGGCAGTCAGAAGGATGATGGGGTAACTTTCAAAGCAATGCATGGCTTTCATATTCAGTATAGACATGACACTTCTGATGTAAAATTCCCAGAGACTAAAATGTTGCATGAAATTTGGGCTGCACCACTTGGTGTGCTGTCTTGTCTGAGATTTCATCCAAGACCTTCATGTGCCAGCTTCCCACCTGCCAAATCAGGGAAATAATCCCAGGGGCAGAGAAGTGCATGTTAGAAGGGACCTGCTCTGCAGCCCCAGCAGATGGTCCTGACAGTATGATTCCTGACTGCAGTTTGCTTGACCAGTACTTAAAGAATTCCAGAGACAGTGATGCCACATCCACCCCAACAACCTTAATTACTAAGAAAGTTTTCCTTGGTGTGTCATTTCATTCTCCCCTCTCTAACTTCCCATATCTTGTCACCAAGGAGTGAACCTTCTGGCTATTTTATGAGGTCCTCGTCATTCCACACTGGTACTAACTATATTCTCCTGTTTCAGTTTATGCATGCAAAAAAATTAAATGACAGAAATATAAGATCAATAATTTTCATGCTATTTATTTTGTAGTATTTCTGCACTGGCAATTCTATTCATGATAAAATGTGTAATAATTAATTCAAATAAATTGTCTTCTTTCTACAGTTCACCGAAAGCATAGCTTCAAATGCAGCATTTGTGAAATATCCACATAACTTACATCTGTGCTATGCCTCTCTGCCCTGCTGCTGATTAGAGTCAGGCTGTGTCACACATCTTCTAAAAAAGTTACAGCTTTTATCAGCTTCACATGGGTAAGATACATGCCATAGAAAATGTAAGTATCAGATCCTGCTCTCCAGAAACTTCCTCAGCCTACATAAATGGTTAATAAAATACAGCAGAAATACTAACATCTTGTAAATACACACACAGTTTCCTCCCATTAGGCTACAAAGCATCATAGAACCGGATAATGTGTCACCTCATCACACAAGACCAGCTCCCTGGTTCACACACATTCTCTCACTGCGAAGCTTATTTCATGTGTTGATCTTATATACAGACATGATCACTGCGGAGACCATGGACAAGTTCTGTTATGGCATGTACAATCCCAAACAGAAAGTATCAAATTGGCAAGAAATTCCCAGTTACATGCACAGAACAGGGTAGCAGCAGAGATGGCAATTACCACTCCGTTCCTTAGGAATAAAAGCATGGAAAGTTTCAGGTAGGCTGTGAGATTGCACAAGGGTCAGTTACACAAGAGGAGAGTCTCAAGATGAACACTTTTTGAAAAGTATTAGTTTTTGGAAAGCCTGTTTAAATTCTTCATTAAAAGCTGTATAAATGACTGGATTGATTAATGAGTTTAGGTAACCCAACCAGGTAAAAAAGTCCAGTAGGATGGGATGAAACCAACAGGCATCTTGGCAGATTGGTAGGACTAGGGATGTGACAAAAAAAGGCAGCCAGCAGAAAATGAAAGCTCCCAGAATAATGCCTAAAGTTTTGGTAGCTTTCCTTTCTCTTGCAGCAGAAATTCTTTTCCTTTCCAGCACACTATCTGCAAGTTTTATTTTAACATGACTGATAAATACTGGGGATCCACCTGAATGGGAATGTCCTTCATGGAGGCTAGCATTAATGGAGCAGAGGGAAGACCCCGCAGAACCAGTAATCAGGTGTGCAGTAGTAAAACGTTTCCCATATAATGAGGGTGGCTTCAGAATCCTGGATCGAGCTGCTACATAAATTCTACCATACAATATCAGGAGGAGCACGGTTGGGATGTAGAAAGCTCCACAAGTAGAATAAATTGTGTAGGAAATTTGATCTGTGTCTACAGTACACTTTGCAATTTCTTCATGAGCTTTCACTTGCCTCCAGAAAAATGGTGGCACAGAGATACTAATAGATATCATCCAGACCACGGCAATCATGAGGGCTGCTCGGCCAGCAGTCCGGCGTTTGGTGTATTCCAAAGCATCTGTGATAGCCCAGTATCTGTCCAGTGCAATAACACAGAGGTGTAGGATGGATGCTGTGCAGCATGTGATGTCTGATGACAACCAGATATCACACAGCAACTGGCCAAAGGCCCACGTATGGGTGACTGTGTAAGCAATGCTGACAGGCATTACGAGGACAGACACTAGAAGATCAGTCACTGCCAAAGAGCCAATGAGGTAATTTGCAGGTGTGTGGAGCTTTCTAGTCAGAAAAATTGTAATAACAACAAAAACATTTGCAAGGATTGTTGCCAAAGTTATAACAGACAGAAGGATTGACAGTGAAATCTTCAGCCCTAAGAGTGTCCTTTCATCCCAAGACAGAGGTGTTTCAGTGAAATTTAATGATTTATTTGCTGAGCTCTGGAGAGAGAACTGTGCTGAATGGTTGTACTGAGTCATCCTCTGCTCTGATTTCACCTTCCAGTGTAATCTTTCTGGGACAATGAAGAAAGATGCTCACTTTTTTTGATAAAATAGAATTTTTCATACTTCGGTCCAACACTGAAGAAATATTAACTTCTTGAAAACTTCAGCTGACACAGTAGACGAGGTAGTCTCCTAAGCAAGATTTTCCATCACATCACATCAATTACATCACTGTTAAAGCAAAATGTCACCCAGACACGAGTTTGATGTACGACAATGAAAACAATACTATAAGTGATGGGAATTTAGGTGGTTTTCATCTTGAAGAAAACTAAATCATTCTTTATTATCTTTTTTTCACACCTCCTTTCTGACCTAATCTTCTGCAAAGCTGAATAAATCAGTACTGAAGGATAAGAGATGGAAAAGAAACATCTGGGCATGCAGTTGATGCCCCTTTGCTTGGGACAAAGCTACCCTCAAGAATATTTTCTTCTTCTCTCTAATAGCTGACTGTCATGTTTTTGGTATTTACAAGGGACACTTTATTAGTAGAGTACCGAAGATATAAAACAATACTTCTGGATTCCTTCTGTAAACATAATTTCTGCTAGATTTGCAAATCAAGACTTCTTCAAGTACAGATCTCCATTTTCATTTATTTCTCCAGACTGTTCAGGTTTTCCCCTCAACCGTTAGTCTTCAAATGCTGAAGTCAGGTGTTGGGTACCAGACGCCAATGCATTGGCGCACATTATATAGCACAGTGTGCAATCTACCGGCTTCCCATATTTTTCCTTGGATTCACCCAGACTGGATTTCCTGAAGTCTTCAAAAACCTCAAGGAAACATCCTAAGACATTTCCTTCAGGCCTTTCACTCACTTTCACCCATGAGTACCGGAATCTCACTTACATTGTGCCAGCCCACCCCTTCTTGAAAGAGATCCTGAATGTGGGTCATGAATGGCTTTGAAGTGTGCTATGAGGGCTACAAGGAGAAACACTGAACTTGTCCAAGGAGATAATCACCAGGCCAGCCTTCTCCCAACCATCGAGGAGAAGTGCCTCTCTCAGTCATCGCTGGTACTGATTCATGCCATCCAACACAGAATGGAGAGTCACTTGGTTGGGAATCTGTGAAGCAAGAGGAGCATATATTCTACATGAAATATTAGCACTTTGAAGTCAAACAGCCTCTCTTAAGCTCCTAAATCCTAATATAAGAATCAACACTTTTCAGTTTGGTGTGTTTGATTTTTTATATACAACCACCTTCTGTGAGTCAAACATTTTCAGACATGCTTTTTCTTTTGAGGTGTACTTTTCCAATAAGGGGACATAGAACAGTCTCATATTTCACACTAGACTATTACTTTCTTGAATTTTTTTTTCCAGGATGGGAAAATCCCTTCCTAATGGCCATTTTGTGATACTGAGCAAAGGTTCAATTTATAAGAATTTTTGAACATAAAAATGTTTATAGTGACCAAAGCCCATCAAATCCAGTCACCAGTCTCTGGCAATGGTCCATACATTCAACTCAACCCTTTTGCCTTTTTTCTGATGCTTTCCCAATGCTGATACTTTTTTTTGGAGACAGAGACCAGAACCACAAACAGCTGTAGCTTTAGATTTATACTTCAGCATAATAGTGTTTTCTGTTCTCAGTTTATTTCCTAATGATTTCTGAGAAGTACTTTGCTATTTGAATCATTGCATAGCACTGATCTGACATTTCCACAGAGCAGTCCCAATTAATGTAATTCCAAATACCTGGAGTGGTAATAGCAGCTTTTTTTCCCTGTCTGCTCAGTTGCTGCATCTGTGAGTATTGTATTCCTTCTCCGACTTTTTAACTAAGGCTCTTTGCACCTCTGCACAGTCAGTCCTTGTCTTTAATACGCCGAGGCGCTTTGTTTCATCATCAGATGTCATCACCACACTATTCATGGACTTTCCAGATCACTCAAAGTGTCTTGAGAGTCTAAGTAATTGTATCAGTTGGACTTCGCTCAGTCCATATACTCATCAGCTTTTCTTAATTAATTTAACAGATTGGTGAAGCATAACTTACTTTATTAAACTCTGAACTTCGACTGTTACCCAAATCACCATATTTACTATGTGTACAATAATACATTGTTTCTTGTAATTTCTGCCAACTGGCTGTAGGTACAGATGTCAGATTATGGCTCAGCAGTTACCCAGATCTCTTTGGGAAGTAGCACCATAGTGGTTCTCTTGCAGTTGGCAGGTGTAGAGCTGACCCCTGCTGCTGCTACCATTGCACTTCGAGTTGCATCGAACCCTCTAGCTTAGCACTGTCTGATAGTAAAATTTTGTTGTTGTTCCCTTTGGCCGGAAATAAAGGTTCCACTTGTAAATATCCCCCAATTTCCCTTTAGTGAATAGGGATGCTGAAGTTAATCTTGTTTCTCTGTAAGGAATTTCCTTTATCTTTTTTTTTTCCATACCTTTACCATCCCTTTAACTCTCTGACACAGTAATAGGTCATTTCAGTGCTCTCACTTTTAGAGTCTAAGAAATCTCTTACCTGAATACTGGGCTGATCGCACACCCCACAAAGGAGAAAATCTAAACCAAAACCATCAGACAGACTTATTAGCACTATTAAAGAAAATGACTAGATTACCTGAAAACCAAAGCCAAGTCCAGCCTTTATTTCACTTACTGAAAAAAGGGATATCAAGCCTTTCCCATATATTGTAACAGTTTTTTATCTCTGTTACAACAATTCTAGCAATGTGAACTAAAGTGAACTGCACCTCACCCACCCACCTGTACATGAACAAGCCTATTAGTAGTCCTACTGCTTCCACCAGCTTGCAGTCACTGTGGGGAAAAAATAAAACTGATGTGAAACATGGTATTTGCAGTCCAATGAAGTAGTCTAGAGTTCAAATAAATTATATATCTTCGAAATACCAGTAAACAAGCAACCCAACACTGGGAGAAAGTCATACTGAAACCAAACACATACTGCATTACTGAATTAATTTTTATAAATAAATGATGTTTTCCTCTAATGTGATCACCAAAGGGAAAGAACCAGTGTTTTACAAAAATGCTCCAAGTCAGGTATTTATCATGTACTCAGGAAGAGTTAACATCTAGACAAAATGAACATATTCCAAATAATTTAGTATTTCAACAAAGTTACCTTTTACTCAACAAAAGAATGATAAATAGAGGTAAATTATTTTCCTGTTAAAAAGAAAAAGAAATGACGTTTGTGTAAACTACAGATACTGAAGAAAAATAACATTGAATGACAAGCAGTCATTAAGTCAAGTACAAGGTCATACACATAACTGCCCATTAAGGAAAGCAGAACACAAATGCACAGACATTACACATCCTGAAACACCAGAGCCCACCAGAGCCCTAATCCTTCCAGGAGTAGGAAGTAGCCATCCAGCATGTTTCCTGAAAGCAAAGGGACATGCTGCCTGGACAGGATGCACATGGTCTGTGGAGCCTGAGGAGCACTGGGCAGAACCTGGTTGTTGAGGAATACATTTAGTGCCAGTAGCTCAGGGCTCAGCTGCAGTGCCAGCTGCAGGTTGAGCTCTTGTAAGTGATAGCTCCTTCAAGACATGAGACTCTGCCATGGGAAACCTGATGTTGAGCTGGTGAGGAAACCAGGTCTGACTGTGTGAGTGTGGGGGTGTAGCTGCGAAGGGGCTTCGGTGGCATTCGGTGGTGTGAGTGTGACTGCCAGAGTGGCTCCTGGATGATCAGACAGGGAAGTTTCCTTAATACTGGTGATATTATCACCTCGAGGTAAGATAGCATTATTGCCTCCCGTGTGTGCCATTCACAGGCTGGGTCATTGCATGTGGTAGCAGTGCAGCCTGCAGGCAGCTGTGTGCGCAGCTTGGGAGGCATCGGCCTGCGACAGCCCTCTGGCCCTGCCAGGCAGGGCATGGCAGGTTTGTCACCCACACTTCACAGGACAGCAATCCTCTCAGGTGCCTTGGCTGCATCAGCACTGTGCTTGGTCCGTGTTTCCTTGGGCTTCACCTGGTGCTCTTGGCCATGGAGTGTGGATATTTTTTTCACTTCAAAGTGCCTGAAATAAATTGAAGGTGATGTCACAGCCAACCAGAGTGAGGATTTCACAGCACAGCACAAGTGACATGCAATGCCAAGCTGGAGCAAGCCACAGTGTTGTGTTGGACGTTTGCAGGCAAGACTTGCTAAAGAGCAGTCAGGAACAGCACAGAGCAAAGGAGGGCACACCCGTCCTTGGTTTATCTGTGCTACTGTCCCCAGCAGTTTATCCACACTACTGTCCCTGTGGATTGTCCACACTACTGCACTGAATGGTGTGCTGGTTTGGCAGTCAAAGGAAGATGGGGCAAATACAGACCCATGCAGTGAGGATGAGAAACCAAGGCATAGAGTGAGCCTGGGCTGAAGATACGTGACAGTGATGATACAACCACAGCAAGCAGCACTTTGTCACAGGAAAGAGCATTTAAATGGAGAGACAATTCCAGACATTGCAGTGCTATTTAACTTAGCAGAAAGCTTAGCTCAGGGTCTGGAATGTGAAGCAAGGTCATGTCCAATGTGAAAAGAGAACACACTTTAGCTGTTGGTGATAACACTAGCACTGCTTCACAGTTCAGGGTCCTCACTTAAAACCAGGTACTTAGGAAAAGGTGCTTTGTGTTTCAGCTCTGCAGTTGGAGAGCAAGGGCAAGGTGGCAGGGGAGGGTCTCTATGAGAAAAAACTGAGCACCAGGTGTGCCAAGGCAGGTACTCTGACAGGCAGAAAGCTGGGTGGCACCAGGAGCTCCTTAGGACCAAGCCATCAGGTGGGCTCTGGGCACAGAGCTGCAGAGATTGCCCAGATTACCAGAGGTGCTCTGTCCTAAGGGTGAACAAAGTCCTGATACATTTCTGTCCCTTCTGGAGCACAGCAATTACTGGAGAGTGCGGAAATTCCTGTAGACCATAATTTCATAGTGCAGCTGACACACTTTCCGAGCATGCTGGACTGCTAAGAGAAGGCTTTGATGCACCCCTGCAGAACTGGGCTGGAGCGGGATAAATAATGTATACAAAACCAGGTATGTTGAAATAAAAATACAGAATTTACTCTTTCACTAAATAGAACAGAAAAAAAAAAGGAAAATTACTTAAAATGTCCTTTAATAAGTTGCACATTTCCTTAAAGTTCACACTGAAGTTAGAGGAATTAGGGAATTCATTTTCTTCTCTTGAAGCTGGAGAATTCCAAAGGGATGGCTGAGAACAGAGCTAAAGTTCAGCAAACTACTGAAAATTCATTTTGTAACTGATTCTCACTTTTCATTTAAATGTAGAATCCACTAAATAGACCAAGTCTATTCTGTCATGCTGAAAACATGGTCAGCAGTGAAGCTGCTTCCAATGAGAGCCAACAGCAGGTGGCCAGAAGGCCCCCTGCAGGACAGGAGGTGGCACTCTGGCCAAGAGGAACCCCTCTGAAGGCCCATTTCAGAGCAAAACTCAAAAGAAGGAGCAAGTTTTGAATAAGTTCTTGCATATTTGGGACAATGACTCAAGCATGCATTATAGAGTAGGTATGGAGTCCACCTTGAAGACAAAAGCCCTGTTCAAACCACATGAAATACATTTAGAATTAGCTCTAGAAATCTGCCCATCCAGAGATCATAACCAAAACAGAATGCAGCTCCTGGGAGAAAACGAGGCAACGCTATAGTGTATTGCACTGAAAAATCAAAGGTATAGTCCATGTAAATTCTGTTTGCACCAGAATTTCTGGTCAAGCCCAGCAGCAGCTGGGCCCTTTAGGGCTGAGCATCTCTCTTCACTGCCAGTGAGGGGAGCTGGTAGAGAAGAGTTCATATTTCTGGAAAAGTATACCTGACACTGCGAGTGTTCACTCCAGCACAGCTCATGCAGCATGGCTAGATGTCTAATCTGCTAGGATCATTGTGACTATTTCCAAGTAAATCAGGCATGCCTATTTTGTTCGTTTGATATAGAGAACAATATTCTATATGAGAAATTGTATGCAAAATGTTTCTCATTTTAAATAATCAACTGTCGTAATTGGCAAGTAAATATTAGCAATGTTTAACGCCTTCACTCTCTTCTCCCCACCTTCTATTTTTGCTCAACTTTTAAGAAATTATTGGTATTTTTCCTCTTTTACCTTTATTTATACACCGCAAACATGTATTAACTATCCAACCCATTGTTAATTACCAAGTTACAATTGCTGCTACACCTTATAACTAAATATTACTTATCCACGAGAAAGTCTGGGATTTAATGGGCAGTGATTCTGGTAAATACTGCATTGCAAAAACAGACTCTACAGTATGTTACCAATAAGTTCTTTGGAGGGAGCAGGGGCTGGAGCATTTAGCTCTCAGCCATAAAGTCTCTGATGACAGATGTCCACCATACAAAATCTCCAATTAACTTTTTCCTTCTCACATTTTGTCTCCCATTATTATTCAGTGTCATGTAATCAGTGGAATTTTAAGGGCCAAAGAAATACAGAGGGGTGTGAGGTTGTAGCGCCAGCTGTGTCCAAGAGCCTGCAAGGTGGGATCTGGAACAAGCAGAATGACACTGACTCTGATCTGGCTGAGCTAAGTGATATAGAAACTTTGATCTGGCACATCTGAGTGGCTGTTCATCTCAGACTCCATCTATGGAAATTACTTTCCCCTCTTGTTCTAGAAACTGTTTAGTGGTGCCCATTTCTTTCTAGTTTCTGAAAAGGACACCTGGAGTGACCCCAGCACGTAAAAGCCTAACTTGAGCCTATCAGCCTTGCCTGAGGTCTGGAAGCAGTGGTGGACAGCAGGAGAGCTTGAGCAGGGACAGGAGATCAGCTGGGGTCTCCCAGGTACCTGCCCTGAAGTACTAGAAAGAATGGGGAATCACTGTTACAAACACCCACAGAGTACCTCAAGACTATTTTCAAGCCTGGGGACTTTTCCAAGTGTTTAATGATGTTTTAACACCTTTATTCTTAAGTTAGCATTCATCCAATGGAGCAATGGGAATAAGGCTCATACTGAGTGCTCTGGAAAAGGACAGTGCATTCAGAGTCCTCAGTGCTCAAACCTTGGAATTTTTAAAATCAGCTGGAATCTATAATGATAAATGCTAGAAATAACTGCAAAGAAGAAAAAGTTCTTGCAAGTCTCATCCAAATCATCTTTCTTGGTTCAGCACTTCACTGTGCTCTGTGGCTCTTCTATTGATGCTTTACTGAATTCAGTTTCATTATGCACAGCCACTCCCATGAGACTTTATCCATGAGCATAGTGGTCCACTAAGATTTTTTCAGGGATATCCATGTGTACCAAATTTCACTTTTATGCTTTGGCCATTATTCCTTGCCTGACCTTTTTGTCCAGTCCAGAAGTCAAGAATTATATTTTTTCCAGAAAGGATCTTACAGGGTTGCCTGCAGAGGGATTTGAAAGGAATTAGTTGATGTGCTAATGCTTGCACTTACATAAACAGGTATGCCTTACATATACAAGCTGTGATGGTAGATCATAGCTGGTCTGCCTAACTACAGACACTTAGTTAGAGTGTACTCCTGATTGCCAACAGCGAGGACGAGAGAGCTTCAGAAATACAGCTTCAGAAATTCTCCTGCAGCACTTCCTCGCCCAGTAAATAAATGAACTTTTGCAGAAACGTGATTTACACTTCTTGGAAGAAGCACCCTGCATCCTCTTACCCTCTGTCCTGAAGACAATTCAGGAAAAAACTGGGAACAACTTCTGCCTGAATGACCTCCAGCTGCAGGTGGTGTGTGAAAGAACATACATTTTACCTAGACACAAGCAGGATGAAACATATTCTACCGTGCAATTCTACAATTCTACTAGCAATTTTATCATGATAGGAACGAGGAGGCCCAGAAGTTAGTATTTTCAGTAATGGTTTGGGTGATGAAGTAGATGGTGTGTTCCATCCAGTGGAATGACACTGGGTTCCTGCCCAGAACACAAGGGAAGAGGATTATGGTTAAAGTCGAGTTTAAGAACAAGTGCAAGGTATGTAGTTCAGGTAGAAATGAGCAGTTCCCCTGTTGTGTGATGGAGAGTAACCAGCTCAGCAAAAGCTCTGCACAGTGTCAGGCCAATGTGCACTGTCAGCAGAGCCAGTGACATTGTACCAGGGCAAAAGAGCAAACACCTTGGCAAGTGTGTAACTAGGAATAAGGCCTTGAATAGACCTTGCTCTGTTCATTTTGGACAAAGCCAAATGGCAACCTTGCAGTCAGCTTTGGGCACTGTTCCCAAGAAGATACAGACCCCACAGAAAGAAATCAGAAGAAAGCAGCAGGAATCATCAGGAAAGAAAATGTATGGGAATAAACTGCATGGGAATAGGGACGTCTGGGCTGAAAGAACACAGCTGAGGGAGATGTTCAACAGTCTTTCTATGCATGAAAGCCTCCAGAACAGGAAGGAATAGTCTGTTCCCTGTGGCTGTGACTAATATCACTGAAAGGAGAGAAACTTAACTACAGCAAGGAAGACTGAGCGGTTAGGGAAACTTTGGAGATACTAAGAGTAGTGAAACAAAGTATTGCTTAGGGACACTGTGACATCTCCATCTCAGAAAGTCACAAAGACAGGTCAAATAATCTTTTTGGAGTGTGATTTCCTATAACCAGTGGAGCACCAGGAAAGTAAAGGGAATGAGAGAAGCCTACCCCATGTAAAATGGTGAAAACCAGAATTTTGACTGCAATATAGTGTAAACTTAGCCAATTCAAAATGAACAAAAAACCAAGACAGTGAAAGTTTTGCAGAACATCACAGTTCAGGTCTGGAACTAGCTCAAGACTCAGCATTGTGGTGCTGTGGTGTTCCACATGGGATGAGGAACACAGAGAATTTTTACTGCTTTCAAGAAGGGAGAGGTGAGGAATGACACAGTTGCTTATAACAGCCGTCAGTGGATGCCACTGGGGCACCAAAGACCCCAGCCTCCACCATGTCAGAGCATGAACACAAGGAATGAACTCCCCATGACTGTGGCAGGTCATGTTCTCTTGACAGACTAGGGCATCAGCCCCACGAGCATTTTCCACGTGCCTCTGGCTTTGTAAGCATTACTCCCTAACAGTTCTCTACCCTCTTCTCTTGCTGCACTCTGATCTTTGGTATACTCCTCTGCCTTCAGCTTCACTTTCTAGGATGCAGACACAGGGTTCCCCGATATACAATGCTTGTTCCTTTGGTCCCTGAACGTTTGTAAGGCACTATGAAGTAGCACTCCCCTATATGACTCTTCAGCTCTAGCAGCCTTGGCAAAGAAGTGGAACAGTTGTTGCTCTGACCACAGTCTTTATGGCCATGATGCTGGTTATTTTTTTCTGTGGTTTAGAATAAACTCCCCTAGCCATCCCAATTTCATGGAGCTCAGAGGCAGGAAAATATCTAAATTCCTTCTGCACAATGTCTCTGTGCTTATATAGGGTCAGTAATGGCCAGGCTGGGAGCAGGCAGGAAGGAACATCTTGGCTGAGTTCTGCACTGCTCCTCTGGGGATCACAGAGGGTGGATTATGGCTTGTGTGCACACCGAGGCACGTCTTCCTTTACATGTATCTCTGAGTGCATCATCAAGGGACAGAAAGGAATCTTTACTCAAAAGACAGAAGAAAAACCAGTCAATTTTTATGCTAACTTTTGGTATCTGGATGGTTTCCTTCAGAGTTCTATGTAGGACAGTTCTATCCAGGCAAATGGCTGCAAGACAACTGCATTGCCCTGCTGTGTACATGCCAGAAGTGAGTGATACTTGTCACTAAGTTTTGTTCTGCATTTAGGTGAGAACAGGACACTGCCATCATGCTTACTCTGTGTTAAGACACCAAAAGTAGCCAGGCCCCTCACATCTTCCTGCATGTTGACATGTTTCAACTCAAGAAATAAATTTCCCAGATTTCTAAGCTGCAAACCAGCAGTGTTCACACTACGGGTTTGATTTTTTAAAAAATTTCCTTACTCTCTGCCATTTACTTACACATACTTGCACTGCACCTGCTTGATTCCCAGCCCATTAGAAGTGTGATATATCAGAAGAAAATGAATGAGTGATGACTGGTGAGAATGCTACTCTGAGATCATCCAGATCTGGGGGTAAATGTGAAAACCAGAAAATGTTACAAGCAACATGGAAAACAACAAACTGACTATTTTTTTTTGATATTTGCTAATTTTAATATTTGAGAAACATGTATGATGTACATCCTAAATCCTTTGTTATGATGCTGCCTTAACTTTAAAGACAATATGAAAAGCAAAAGCAAATTTGCCTTGAGACACCTCACAGATCCCAGCCATTGCTTTCTGGAATAATCTGTTTAACACTCTATTGGCAGCAGTTCCTGCAAGGAGGAAGTTACAATTACTGGCAAAGTAATCCCACCTCTCTAAAGTCAGTTGTCCACTCAATTTTGCAAAGGAAGTTTCTTTTTCTGGGGTTTACATTAGACTCACAACTGGGAAAGGGACTGTCTCTCTGGGGAAGCATTATTCTCCCTGAAGTCCATGTTCAAGTTTCATGCATTGCTGCCCGCAGTATACTGGAAATACCAGACTGCAATGCTGGCAGTCCTTGTTCTTTGCTGCAGGACCAAAGCTCATCCCCAAAGTGGCTCACATTCATCATTGATGCAACAGGTGACAGGTGGTCTGTTGGCTCCATGTGAGCAAATAGTGCATTTTGTCCTGAAAAGCCTGGCTTGCATCCAAGCAGGTACATACACACGGACAGGTGAGGATTCCAAGGGTACAATATTACAGTGGCAGCTCCTGGCTTTGTGTTAGCACCTAATCGGAGGTCACCTTTGGCCACCATCATACCCGAAGCAGGAGTGGAGAAGAAACCAGGCAGCTGTGTCACTCGTGGAATACAAACCAGGATGGTGTGGGATAATGATGGGACAACCCTAAAAGTAACCCAAAGCTTTCCCCAGGGCAATCCATATAAGATTACACTTCTAAAGTGGCCACTTCATTTAGACGATATTACTCTGTACCTGGGGGAAGACACCTGCAATAAGCATTTAAAGCTCTAAATCGCTTGTGAGCTTCCCTCCCAGATACATGGCATAAAGGATCATTACAGGCTGCTCAGAGAGGTTGTGGCTCGAAACATTTGAAGTCAGGTTGGACGGGGCTCTGAGCAACCTGATTTGGTTGAAGATGCATCTCGTGGCTGGGGGGATGGACTAGGTGACCTCTAAAGGTCCCTTCCCACCCAAACCATCCAGTAATTCTGTGACGCCCGTGTCCGGCGCTGCGGAGGTCCCCGCTCTCCGCGGCTCCGCAGGGCCATGCCGCCGAGGGAGCTCTGTCCGCCCCATCCACCGGCGCCCGCAGAGCCGGGGCGATGCCGGGTGATGCCGGGGCGATGCCGCCGCAGGCCCCGGCCTCCTGCTCCCGACCCCCGCCTCCCGTTCCCCCTCCTCCACCGGTGGATCCCTGGGCTTCCTCCGGGGCCGCCGTGGCGAAGCCCCCAGCACCTCTGTCCCCGAGAAGCAACTTCAGCCGGGGCCCTGCGGGCGCCCCCCGCCCGGCCGGGCCAAGCGCCGGCGGGAGCCCGCCCCGTCGGCAGCGCCCCGACATCGCCCCGGGCGCCAGCACTCACCCGCTGTCCCCGCCGTCCCGCTCTCGCCCGGCTCCGGCAGCGCCCGCCCTAAATACCGGCGGCCCCGGCCGGGCTCGTCGCGCCCGCGCTGCGCGTCCCGTTTCTCCGCTCCGCTCCTCCGCTCTCCTCCCCTCCCCTCCCCTCTGCTCCTCTGCTCTGCTCCACCGCTCCTCCGCGTCGCGGGGGCCCGGCCGCTCGTCAGCGTGGCGGCGGCGGCTCGCTCGGTGTCGGGGTGCTCGGTGCTCTGCCCGCCCGTGGGTCAGGGCAACAAAGGTCCCCGCGCCTCCAGCGCCTCCGGCCCCAGCCCTCCACGGCCGCCTGCGCGGACAGTCCCGGCTCGGGGGTGGGCGCTGGGCCAGCGCTGCCCGATGTGTGTGTCGGGGGGGTGGCACACCCCTCCCGGGAGTTCCCTGCACCGGACCCCACTGCGCCAGCCTGGGCCTTGTCCCCGGTGCCGTGCAAAGTGGCTGTGGCAGACTGCGGGGTCGGAGACCCTCGGGCGGTTCCGGCTGATTCGAGGATCAATAACTCTCAGGATAACGGTGATGACCAGAGCGGCGGTAGAGGCCCCGCCGATGGCCAAGGATAGAGGACGGTTCAGAGCCCCCCTGGATGGGCTTGACCCAACTGCTGCTTCAGCTTTGCTCCGACCTGAGGCTTGCACCCCCTCGCAGCACAGCCCTCCTGCATCCAAACCTAAAAGACCCAGTGTTAATTCCAGCATTTTTAAGCTATGCAGTTAGTGGGTTTTAACACTTTTTGTCAGTAATGAGAAATGATTTTTTTTTTTTCCCGGAGATGCAGTAACTATGTTCACACTAGACAAAACTTTAACATAAAAGTAATTCAAATTCCAAGGTCTTGAAACAGCAATGCTTAAACCACAGCCCCTTTGCAGCATAATTTGGCCTTAAATAGATTCTAAATTAGCCATTGCCAGCTGTCTCCATTTTCCTCTGGCAGCTAATGTACATATGGGATTACTTTCAAAATACAGATAATCTCATGATTTTTGCATGGTTAATACTGTGTTGATAGCCAGGCTCTACCTTCTCCACCACACTGTCTCAGTAAATGGTTTTTGACCCTGAGCCCAAGTCTGCTGTAGCTACCCTCAACTCAGTCTCAAAAAAGTCACATTCTCTCCAAATATCTTAGAGGGTTTTGTCCCAACTTTAACACCTCAAATAACTGGCTGCTCCCAGAACAGCAGCATTTTATCTACTCTCCACTGCAATGTAGGACTTAGAACACGGTTTTGAACCTGAAGAGGCTAAGTATGGTGTAAATCATAAAGCTAAAGCCTCACTTGAGACTGAGAGGAAAATAGGAGCTTTTTAAACTGCAGCCACATGGTGTGAATCTTATACAAGAAATAATAATTCCTTGCAGCATCACTTCGCTTCCAGGCTGGGAGAGGACACATGGTGATTCTTTTGAGCCTCCAGAATTTCCCACTGAGACAAGGGTAGCTACAATAGGTTTTCTCTGAAAGTCTGAAGATGCCTCTCCAAACAATGTGGGTGTTGTTTCGTGGGTGGGAATGTGTTTAATATGACACAATGTGAAAGGAAAGAGGTTGGCTCTTTTATATCTCCAACTGAGGAATAAATTCTGCCCTTGGGGTAGAGATACTCCATGGAACCTTGCAGAGCTTTGCAGTAGAGTGCAGGCTGGTTTGGGGCCTGTGGCCACCCCAAGACAGCTGCTGCTGCCTTGCAGATCCTCTGCAGGAGTCCCTCTCCCTGCAGGAGAAGGGAGCTTTCATGCCACAGGCAGAGGATAGATTCCTCCTCGAACAGAAAAAAAGGAGTAAAGTTGCTGTAAAGTTGTTGTTCTCCCATGCCAGGGCTTCACAGATGTCAGTTATTTTTCAGAAACAGTAATTCCATGCAGAAAAAGGAAGTGTCTGGTGGCTTTCCTTAGGCTGACTGGGAAAATCAGAGAAAATTTTGGGGTCCAGACTGGTCTTCGGATACCAAAAAAAAAAAAAAAAAAAATTTTCTTCTCCCTCTGACTTTGATCCTCCAGATACTCTCTAGTAAGAGCTATAGCTCATTTCTCTCATGCTTTACAAGGTCAAAATCAATATTGTATTTAATATCCTGTGTTGAATGTCTGCAACTACTTTTATTTAAGATATAGTATCTTCATTTTTGATGGGGCAGGTGCACAGAGAGAATTTGTGCACAGGCCCAAAGCTGGTACAGATGTGCACCAGTAAGACAGACAGATCTACAGATAAAGGAGTCTTTGAAACAAGTCTACTCTTTGGCCTAACACTAGGGGGAAAAACCCCATAGCTGCATTGGCATGGCTGGCAGAGTCACAGCAGTAAGTTGGTGATGTTCAGTCTATAGATCCCTGTGTTGGAGATGTTAGAGCTGTACATCAGTGGAGCTCAGGCACATTTGTGTCTACTTGGTGCTGTCTGAGGCAGGGTCTTGGATGAAGATCTGGATTTCGTACACAGTTTTTAGTAAATGTCTTCCTTTAATCCACTTATTTAACTTTCACAAGGCTGGTTTAATTTTTCCTTTTTAAATTGAACCCATCTCAGCAGTCCTACCTCTAATTTTGTTTCCTATCATGTTTGACTCTCAGAATTTCGCACTGCTGTTGCTCACAGCTTAAACATTTCCCCAGCAGCCTGAGCCAAAGTTATGATGCGGCTGAGCCTTGGGTCCCCAGGCCGAGGAGTGGTGGAGTAAGGGTTACAGGCATGTACAAGGAGAATTAAGCCTCATTAAAAACCTCATTCCTCAGAATCCCGGGTGAATGCCTCACCATATCGACCAGACCCTTGATTGCTCTAAGGTGGTGAAGTGCATCTCTTGGGTGTCTGATGTCACAGGGCTCAGGTTTTTATTCCCTTGCTGCAGAACAAAGGCTGAAAACTTGATATTTTCACAGTGTGGGAAACAGTTCCTTCCTTGGTGTAGCTGGAAGGCCATCAAAGACAGAATTGATGCTTTCCTTCTCAAGGGTATTGGCTATCCAGACTGTCCCAGCGTGAGCCCACGATCTGTGGTCTGAGCCCTCCTCTGGTCTGATCTAGTTCAAGACCAAACACATCGGAGTGATGTTGCTTCCCCTACTGTGACTCCCCAGGGAAGTAGGATGATGATTAACTTTTCCAGAAATGCTGGAGGAGTGTTTTTACTTGTTTGAGCTGGCAAGAGAGGTGACAATCAGTAGTGAAGGCCTCTACAGGACTGTGCATAGGCACAAACTAATCTGGTTCTGGTAAAAGACTGCTGTGTTACACTGAGAACCAGCACCACCCGCACAAGTAGAGACAAAACCTCTGAGACTAGAATTATTTTGCTGCCCTGGTTGTAGCTTTTCCAAGAGCTGGAAAGTATCCCAGTCTCACTGTCCAGCATATGGGAGGGATAGTGGACTGAGCAATTCCAGTGAACTCAGCATGAAAACCATCACCTGAATACATCCACCTCAGAAGATGGGAAATGACATTAAAATGGTTGCACCTCGATGATGTCAAGTAAAAATACCTCCTTCCTCATCAGCAGCATGGCTCTCTGTGAATGCACCACAGTCAAATCTATTGCTTATGTGAACAGATATGCTGCTTTTTCTCTTTGTAGATCTTGCCAAGTCCAGACTAGAGAAGGAAAGAGGGGGCTGATGTCATCCTGAGTACTATAGTGAGTACCTCAAGACTGCTTTTGTTTGCCGTTAAACTGTGGTGAGAATACTAATACAAAAGACCCTCCTAGTTTTCAGCCTTATTTTGCCCACTGCTAATTTACATCTATTTCTCCTGCATCCAGCAGGACCTTCCTTGAGGTTTACCCTCATAATTAACCAACTAACTCTTTTTTGAGGCAACAAAATGTACCGGCTTCTTGTCACAGAAATTTACTTTGGCTGAGGAAGACAGATGCATCACGTGAGGTCCCTTCTTTTGGTTCAGGAATTCTCTTTGCTTTTTGATATTTGATGTCACCTTACTTTTACTTTATCATTGAAAACTTAATTAAAGACCCAGACATTCCAAAAAAGGAAGAAACTCACAGTACTTTTTTTCCCACATGAGTCATTTTCCTCTGAATTCCACGTTTTTGTCACATTCCAAACCTCACACTTAGACACTGACATATGGAGAATTCTTCAGGCACTGCTTCTCTACAGAAGGTGTATTTTGGCTTTAAAGCTTTATTCTCAGTCTTGCAAAGGATCAGAACCAAGAGCCTAGTCAATACTTCCTTCTTTTGAGGCTCCTCTCTTTCCTTTCTCTCTATCAAGTATAAAAATGCTCAGAAATTGGTACATAATCAAAATACAAAACCTCTGTTATAATTGCTGAGGTAACTCGTAGCAGAGCCTCCAAGTGCTTGGCAGTTGCTTTCCCCAGAGTTCCTTGAGCCTGTTTTAACTATCTAATTTATGCAGAATATGTCTGAGAAAGGCAGCCAGCTCCCAAGAAGTTGTGTGTGCTCACTGAACTCCATGAAGTCTTATTTACACATTAAAAAAAATAATATTGTTATACATAGAAATTAATTTTCTTCCACAGAAGAGAGGATTTGTCTATCAGCATTGCTCTCCCACTGATTTAGTGAAGCATTTTTCTGGACAGAATGCATGGTCCTGACATCAGGGCTGGAGACAGCCCACCAGATACTGCATGAGGAGAGACTGAAGGACCTGGCATGTTCATTTTGGAAAAGATAAGGGGGATCTAACTGCCGTCTTCAGTTAACTAATGGGGTTAGGGAAGATGAAGCCAGGCTCTTCTCAGCTGTGCTCAGTGAAAAGTCAACAGACAAAAGCATAGCAAAGAAAATTCTATCTAGAACCTACGGAGAGTGGCACCTCCTGCCCATTACACTGTCTCACGGGAAATTTTTCAGTTGTCATAAAGGAGTGAAGCAATGAAAGGTGTGAGTTCCTTATAGCTCTGGGAAGTGTCAGGAGTGTGGCAGGGACAGAATCAGTGAGTAATTTGGAGCAGATATCTGGATTCGGAGGCAAGCTGCAAGTGTCCTAATCTGTAACAAGCCTTGTGATCCATGGCAGCACTGCAGGCAGGGCAAGAAGAGTATGAGGACTACTTGGCATAGCAACAGCTTTGAATGATTAATGGCAGGAGAGCACATTCATGAGCAAACTCCTGACAGGGCCCCTCTCCTGTGATTTCTGTTAACTGCAACTGCCAGTTGATTCTTGTGAGGCAAAGACAACCAACCTCAAAGTTCTCAGTACTGGCTACAGTGAAAACATGTATGTAACACTGTCAATGAGGAACTGCTCATTTTGATCCCAACCATCTAGTGAAATTCACATGAGCTTTTCCATTTGACCTGCATCTGTTGTCCCAGGAACAAACTGATACCTGTTACACTCTATGAAAGACATCTAGCTGAGGTTCCATGTCCTCATATTCTCATGTTCCCACTTGGAAAGTGGATATTAAAAAATTGGGAAGTATTTTAAATGGTTTGAACTTGAATCAGGAACTGTGATGCTTACATTTCACAAACGTAGTAAAGAGACTCCGTTCATTAGAAAAAACAACTTTTTGGAAAAAGAGGGTTTGGGAAATGAACTTTGTTTTATTCTGTATGAAGATATTATGATTAACAGCTATAAAGATGTTGGCACATGAGTAGTACACAGCGTTGTGCTTTCTGGCTGCTCAGAGGCAAAGGGCAAGGCTGCAGACCACTGGGAATCGGGGACAAGGCATCCATGATTCACTGAATTGAATTTTTAAATTAAAACTGCCACCAGCTGTAATTGCAACCAAATACTTCTTCCTCTCAGGTAAAAACATTTAGGAATAGAGCAGAACATCCTTTGCACCCCACTGCCAGTGGGACAGAAATTGCATGGGGTGTCCTGTGAGTTTCACTCCAAAAGAGATGCTGAGAACTGACAGAGACTAGTACCCAGAGCCTTGTGTGACATGTCCCAGCACAGCGTGGATATTTTGCCGTGTCCAGCACTGGCTGGGTGTCATAAAGCAATCATCTGGCTCAGTGCTCATAAAGCAATCATCAGTCACAGCTGAGGTAAGGAAAGGGCTGTAAACAGGCTGCATGTAATAGGTTGAACCTGAGTTGATTGCAAGTCCCTGAGCCAATTACGCTTTTTTTTCATTTTGCATATAAAAAGCCTGTGCAAGGACACAAGATTCCTTTTTCCTTTGTCCTGCTTTCCTGTGGAGGGGTGGCCAGGGCTGGGCTGGACTAGCCAGCTGTGTTGGGCCCCCCTTCCCTGGCGAGGGCAAAAAGCCACCGGGAGAAGCTGTCCCAGCTCCAGAGGGCATCCGGGATCAGCCTTTAACAACAGGCAGCTGAGACCACGCAGCGTGGCTTCTGGAGACCGACAGGCTTTCCTTCCACTCCCCCTCATGCGGCCCTGCACAGACTCGGCGGGAGCTGATAGAGTTTTCTGTAACTAACGCAGCCTGAGTCAAGCTGAGGAGGACATCATGCAGCCAACAGCATAAAGGGAAAAAGGCTTTTTCTCCAACATAAAGCCTGAAGAAAATCATGGCGGCTTCAAGATCAGAGGGAAAGAGAAGGTAAGTCATGCAGGACAGAGCTGAAGATTGGCAGCGGGAAAAGAGGGCAGAGCACACCCAATGCGAAGCTTAAAAATACTTTCTCCAGGCCATGGTAAAAACTGTAATATCACAAACTTTCTTTTCTCTTTTGTTGCCGGGCGTCGCCTGTCCACTCTCGGGCTGGATGCTGGCTCCCTGAGAGCCCTAGAGAAAAGTGGCTTCAAGGCGGCTGACTCACCTCCAAGAGGTGGAGCAGCTCCAGTCGAGCAGCAAACCAAGGCGCTGAAATAACGAGGCAACGGAGAGATGAAGGGTCCAGGAGGGGAGCTCCCTGAAGTCCTCTTTATTGAGGGAATGAACAGAGGTCAAGAGGCAAGAACTCTGNCGCAGCCTGAGTCAAGCTGAGGAGGACATCATGCAGCCAACAGCATAAAGGGAAAAAGGCTTTTTCTCCAACATAAAGCCTGAAGAAAATCATGGCGGCTTCAAGATCAGAGGGAAAGAGAAGGTAAGTCATGCAGGACAGAGCTGAAGATTGGCAGCGGGAAAAGAGGGCAGAGCACACCCAATGCGAAGCTTAAAAATACTTTCTCCAGGCCATGGTAAAAACTGTAATATCACAAACTTTCTTTTCTCTTTTGTTGCCGGGCGTCGCCTGTCCACTCTCGGGCTGGATGCTGGCTCCCTGAGAGCCCTAGAGAAAAGTGGCTTCAAGGCGGCTGACTCACCTCCAAGAGGTGGAGCAGCTCCAGTCGAGCAGCAAACCAAGGCGCTGAAATAACGAGGCAACGGAGAGATGAAGGGTCCAGGAGGGGAGCTCCCTGAAGTCCTCTTTATTGAGGGAATGAACAGAGGTCAAGAGGCAAGAACTCTGAAGGGAACTCTCCGAGGAGCACTGGGTGTTCGGGGGTTTTATGGGGGTCCAGGGTCCAATAGGGTTACAGAGATTAGGGAAAGACAAGTGAGGGGTCCAATAAAAAATACGCGAGGGGAGGGTACAAACGCACATAACCAATGAAATACCGAATTGAGGAGAACTTTCTGGAGGAGAGGTGGGGTTTATGCCTTGGCTCCGCCTGCTGGGCTGTCCCCTGAGAGGCTATGTCCTGCCTCAGAGGTGGCGTCTTCATGATGGACAGCCACAGCAATTGGGGCTGAACCCACCACACTCTTTAATCCATTTATAAAAACATCGGGGGATGAGAATTCTGTGTGCAGCCTGCGGAAAAAGAAANTCCAGTCGAGCAGCAAACCAAGGCGCTGAAATAACGAGGCAACGGAGAGATGAAGGGTCCAGGAGGGGAGCTCCCTGAAGTCCTCTTTATTGAGGGAATGAACAGAGGTCAAGAGGCAAGAACTCTGAAGGGAACTCTCCGAGGAGCACTGGGTGTTCGGGGGTTTTATGGGGGTCCAGGGTCCAATAGGGTTACAGAGATTAGGGAAAGACAAGTGAGGGGTCCAATAAAAAATACGCGAGGGGAGGGTACAAACGCACATAACCAATGAAATACCGAATTGAGGAGAACTTTCTGGAGGAGAGGTGGGGTTTATGCCTTGGCTCCGCCTGCTGGGCTGTCCCCTGAGAGGCTATGTCCTGCCTCAGAGGTGGCGTCTTCATGATGGACAGCCACAGCAATTGGGGCTGAACCCACCACACTCTTTAATCCATTTATAAAAACATCGGGGGATGAGAATTCTGTGTGCAGCCTGCGGAAAAAGAAAAGTGGCCCTGCCAGGTCTCCTAGGAGCGGTAAGAGACTTTTAGAGATTTTGTGAAGAAGAGAGCTGTTGCTTTTCAGGCTGGAATTTGCTTATCCTTGAAAAAGAAACCCCCTGCGTGTGGCCCATGATTGGCAGTGTAGGAAGACCGCAAGATTCATGGGAGAGATGTTTTTCATGGCAGTGGATTTCTGGGCAGGTCTGTTGCTAGTGGCAGTTTGGAGACCACGTTTAAAGCAGAGAAAAAACCCTCTTTTTTCCCCTAAACACTGGAGAGACTTTTTTTTAAGAACGGTAAACCTGACCAAACCCATGTTTTGCTATCCTTTGTGCGAGCTGGATAAAGGGAGGTGTGCTGGAAGAGAGGGGGAGTTTAGCTTTAATTTCTTACTATTTTCTTTTTACCTTTAATTCTGTTAGTAATAAAACTTTCTTTATACTGTAATTGCGCGTGTGCCTGTTTTGCCTCACAAATTTCCAGTTTTCCTCAATATAATCCTATTTCCCCTTATAAAAATAAGAGCTTTCATGGGAGCCTGGCACTTAGCCAGTTCAAACCACGACACTGAGTCAACATTTATTTATTTTGACAGTGATAGGAAAGATGTGTGCTGATGTCTTTACAAATAATTTGATGGGTGAAGGTATGGGTGTTAACATCTTTGAAATGGGTCTTAATGTCTCTACTGACTTTGGGCAGCAGGTTTGTTGCAGAGCCCGGACAGTTCGGCTCCTGAAACAGACAGGGGTCTGCACAAGCCTGAACTTTCTGAACTTTGGGGTAAAATGACAGGTTCAAGGGGGAATATATGGTAGTGTCTGGGTTTTGGAAGACAGGTGTCTATTGAGGAAGGCAGAAGCCCCCTTTGGACTGAAAATATAACTCCCTCCCCTCCGAATTATTATAATTTTGAAATTAAGGGGCTTTCAGGCTAGGATATGAGGAATAGGAATAACAGTTCTTTACTAATATATATATATATATC
>VXAZ01003464.1:27969-119250 GCA_013399875.1 Gymnorhina tibicen
GGAGGCAGGCAGCTGCCTTCCGGCGGCGCAGTGAAAGAGGGGCTCGGGGTCCCGGGCCCCTGAGGCACCCCAGCAGATGGTGAAAAGGGTCCCTCTCAGCGGCGGCTCCGGCCAGCAGAAATCCCCCCTCACGGCGGAAAGAAAAGAAAGTAGTAGAAGGCAGGAAACCTGCAGTGAGGGCGAACTCTCCCTAAAACCGACTGCAGCCTCCGTGTCTTCTGAAAGCCGAAAAAGAGCTGGAGCGGAAAAAAAACCTAGCCTTTGCCCAGGTAACAGGGCAGTTGAGAAGTCCCCTCCCTGCTTCAGCCAGACCTTTTGTCCCCCTTAAGTACCTGGCAATTATCCTTTAGTATGGGGAAAAATTCCTCAAGAGGAAAAGAAGAAAGACGAAAAGGAAAAAAAAAAAAAGAAACAACTCCCAAACCCCAACAGGTAGGCAGTTCGGGAGGGTTGTACCTTCCTAGTATCTCAGCCAATAGGGAAAGAAAGAGGGCAACATGTGGCCAGGAATTGAGGATAAAAGGAGGCTGTGTCCTCTGAAACCTTGAGAGAGAAAAGCTGGGGGGGGCATGTGCCCTGGTGGACTCTCTCCCTTTATTCAAACAAAGTTGAAGGACTCCTCCGTCTCCTTTTTGGACATAAAACTCTGGCGTTGGCAGATTTTCATGACAACAGTGATCCCTGCATGCAACAGCCAAGAATCTTGGATTTTAGGCTGATATTCAGCTCTGATGTTGTGGCAAATTGTCTGTGGAGGAAACGTCTATCTGCCCCAGGTGCTCATTAATGGGAAGGCTACTGAATAAATATTTGTTTTCTTGATTAAAAGTGATAGATATGTATTTGTTCTTTGCCATCCTTCCCTTGCCTTACAGGCTATTATGAAGTTAAGTGTGTAAAGAGAAGAACAAGGAAAAATACTGAAGCACGATACACTTTGATTTTATTTTAAAAAACCCACTTGTCCCTGTCAACTCCCATTATTTTCCTAACAATGTATTTTGCTAAGAGAAATTCAAATATCCAAAGCTGTGAGTAAAAGCAGTCCATGGGAAGTGCATGTTCCCCTGCTTTCCAGTAAAGAGCTGCAGCATGGAGGACAGTGCCAGCAATGCGACAAGGCACATGGGCAAACAGCGGCAATATGTCCTCTGTGGTGGTGGTGTCTCGGCTCTCGTGTTATTTTCATAAATGTCAGAGACTGAAATAGTCTCTGTATATGGAAACACAAATCAAATCACAGGATAACTGGAAGGGATCCCTGGAGGTCTTTAGTCCAATCTGCTCAATGCTGGGAAGCCTAGAAGCTGTAGACCAGGTTATGCGAAGCCCCATCCAGCTGAGACCTGAACATTTATGAGGGTAGAGGTTCATAAAGAGCTACAGTTGTATGATACCAGGGGGTAAAAAAGACAAGGGAAATGTTGTCTCCCTGTGGAAGCAGTTCCTGTGAAGGCAAACTACCAGTGATCCCAGTGGCCCATTGACACATCCCAGAGAAGCACAACTGGCAAGCAGCCAGCAAGATGTCATAGAGGATTATAGCACATAGCAGAGGAAGGAGATAAAATAGATAAAAATCAAAACAAATGGAATGTTCATGTCTTTAATGCATGCAAAAATTATACATTTGATTTTTCTCAGTGGCAAAAAACTGGAGTAGAAAAAGAAAAGGATCAGCCTGGGAATGGAAGATCTTCTGGTTCATGATTCACCTAGAAGAACTAGTCTTGTTTCTAGTCAGGAGAAAAATCGAATGTATAGATATAATAAATAATTCCTCATATTTTGTGAATTTATAGGTAATTACAAATTAGAAACCATATGGAGAAAACAACACTGAGAAAAAAAATCTCAAAATAATTTCCATCTTGTACATTTAGAAAAAATAATTTTTTGACAGTTTTTCCAAAATCTCATTAAATTTTTGAAAATTTGTCTTTCTGAACTTTTTATTGGCTATTAGTTTTTGGTTTCTGTCTTCTTTTTTTTCTTTTGGTCCAAAATTTTGAATGGATTTTTTTTACTTTTGCTCCATCTTCTTTTCCTTGCATTTGTCAGTCTCACAGGGTTTTTTTGTGGGCAAACTGAACAGTGCCAAAAATAAACTATTTGTGCTCATCCAAATCCTGTCCCAAAATTACACTGGAAAAAGAAAATGAAAGAAGGGAGAGGATAAAACCCATTTGATCAGACGAAATCTAGATCATAAAGAAGAAGACACAAGAAGAAACATCTGCAGGCCTCTGGACCCACCTCCCACTCTGAGCAGATTCATAATGCAGGGCCTGGTCCATTTGAGCTTCAAATGAAGGATCAGGAGTCCACAACTCCTTTGGGCTGCTGTTCCACTGGTTGACTATCTCCACAACTAATTTTTCTCCTATTATCTCATTGAAATACCCAGTGTTGCAGCCTGTGTCCATTGTTTCTTGTCCTTTGATGTGCATCTGTGGGTATAATCTGTCTCCACCTTCCATTAGGTGCCTGCAAGCAACCATGAGATCTTTTTTTTGCCTTCTCCGGGCTGAACAAACAGATTACCTCAACCATTTCTATGTCCTTTGTCCCCAGGTCCTCTGCCTGGTTAAGCAATGGGATGGGATGCAGATTTTTAGCATCTCTTTTGCTGTCTCTTAGAGAGTCCATGTCATGCTTCCACGCAGACCATGCTCATTCCCACTCCAGCTGGGAGGGCTCTGATCAGTGTGCCAGGGGAATGGTTTTACAAGCCACTGTTAAAGATATGTCAGGGTTTCAGGGGGTAAAATGGAAAAGCACTGGTGAATGGTGTGAAATGTAGCGGGAAAAATTATTTGGCTTTTCTTTTGGTACCTACTTCCCAGTTTCCAGGCACAGCTTAACCAGTCCTTAAGAGACTGCCTAAGTGGGAAGCATGACTGTCTGAGTGAGGTCCTGACAAAACTGACATGCTGTTGAGGGACTGCATGATAAGGAAACTTTATAGAAACTAATTAGTTAGCAACGGCCATACAGAATACGCAATGGAAAAGCAGTAACTCATCTGCTTTCCTGACTCTAGGGAATTAGTGACTGCTAATTCCTTTCAGAATCTAGCCAAGGCCAACTAAGACACAGATGGCAAAAAGGCAGCCTGGAAAGGCCCTCCAAGTCTTCACTGCAGAAACTGCTTGCCCCAGTAAGAGATTAAAAATCATGAGAGAATATTTGTGCATGGCCCAGTGGTCCATTTCAGATGGTCCCATTCAGTCCCAGCAATACTCCTCTACATGAACTTTAGACCCTTACCTCTCGCTATTCAGAGCTCCTTTTCCAGCCACAAATGACATCATTCATCAGCCTTGGGGACATCTGCCTGCAGATGAAATAAGGTCTAGGTTCTGTGTCTTCCTCAGTATAGGGAGTAGATGCTGCTCACTGGCTGTATTACTGAGGGGAGAACTTGCTGCACAGCTCAGACTGTTCCACACTGCCAGGGCTGACAAGTGCAGTTGGTCCGAATCCCTCCATCAGAGCACAAGTTGCTTCTCCCAGGGCTCCTTGCAACTCCTCAGCACAAAGCCACCCATCTGCTCATGGCTGAGTGCATGGGTGAATGCTCATGTGTGGCTACACATAGACCACTGGTAGCCCAGGCTTCTTCCCAGAACTACAGAGCTGCCCAGACTTTTCCTGGAGCTGAGGAGGAAATGGTGCTTCCACATCACTAGATGTCTCATAGAAGAACATGCAACAAAAATGAGGGTTATCAGTCCTCCCTCTCAGTCCATGCTGCAAGACTCAGCTGAGTACTATCTCTCCACATGCTTAGAAATGTGCTTGTAATTAGACTATATTTTAGAAGTTCCTTCCATCAAAAGCAAACTAAAGGAAAAACATGCCCAGCCAGAGCAGGACCAGCCTGTGGCAGCAGCAACTGTCCCTCCAGAACCACAGTAGTCACCTCCGGGCATGGCACTGCCACCCAGCAGAGAGCTTCTGACTCCACTGGGACACTGTCCTGGGGCTGTCTGGCATCCAGAACCCTTGCATCCAGAGGTAGGCACAGCTTTGTTTAGTTCACTGAAAAAAGGGACTGTCAAAGTAATTGGGTTGTTTTTATTGTGAGGTGGATGTAGACATAAGGACAACATACTGCTCATTGACCTTTGTGTTATATCTGTATCATATCTCAGCATCGGAGTCTCAGGTACTTGCTATTGTTCATGGATGTTAGTGAGAGGCTTTTACTATTATTATCTCCCTTTTTATAACCATGGAGCTGCTTTCACTTTAATATCATATTTAGATTCCATGCTTTCAAAATAATTGCTTCAGTATCTGTCATTGTCATTAAAGGAAGGTATTTTGGATGCTTCCCCTGGGTCTGATCCAATTTTTTCCTGAGAAGTGTAGCAAGCACCCCCATCCATACTGAGGCAGTTCACAATGAAGCTTTAGTGTCTAAGGAATTTAGTAATTTACTTTTCAAAATTTTAGCAGACAGCTAGAGTAGATAAATGCATTGCTTGTGAAGTTCAACAGATAAAGACATTGTCCATTTTCATAGCACTGGGTAAAAATACCTCAGAAACTTCTAAGCATGGCAGAAAAGAAAGAACTAAGCATTATAATAACATTTAAATGTCAAATAAAGAAGCAGATACTGTACAGTTTGCCTTTGGAATAGAACCACGTGGCCCACAGCTCCTCAGACAGGGCCTGATGCTCCGTGATGGGCAGCTGGCTTTGCACAGCACTTGAAGAGCAGCACCCAGCAGAGTAAAGGGCTGCTACCTCGGGAGAATCCAAAGACCCTGGAGACAAAGAAGCAGATCCAAACCTGGACCAATTCTGAACTCAGAATACTCCACCTGTTCTTCCTATTTCCTGGCTAGGAGACAAACTGCAGCTTGGCATAGCACTGACCCCTGGAAAGTGAGTTTCTCTTCTTTGCTCAAGCACACTCATGAAGGTAAGCACTGCATCGTATCACACGGCTTAAGGATTAAGCACAAGGGGACCGTAACCCAGAACAAGGTCTGCAGATGTTACTCTCAGAGAATTGCAATTGCTGAGCTAAACCTGGCCCAGCAGTTCTCTGATCACTTACAGCTGAATATTGCCCAAAGGAAGGTGAAATGCACAAAGCAAAGCAGAGCTGGTGGACCATCACCAGGTAAAAGTCCAAAGGATATTTTCTATTTATTTTACTTCCTTCTTGTATTTGCTGTGCCTGCCCCAACCCTTGCATACACAGCAGTCACCTTAATGGCAAAATCTTCTGAGAAATGGGTGAGCTGAAATGGCACTGCGGTTCCCTGGGGGCTTAGGTCCCAGCCATCCCTCCCTCTCTGTGGGAATACTGAGGCTGCAGTCATACATATTCAATGCCAATGGGCTATACGCTACATTACTAGAAAATGTTCACTATGAAAACTTTTTGGATGTTCCGTGCTGCAGGAAATCTCCTCAGTGGCTACCCGGCTGTCTGAAGATACTTCTGCTCTCACAATGGAAGGATCCTCCTAGAACTGCTTTCTCCTACAGCAAGTTTCCTTACAAGTTGCACAAAGGAGAGGAAATTAGAGTGATACTTCATTTCTCTCTTTTGATTTCTGCTTCTAGCTAGGAACGGGGCTTACCAGTAGTCTTTCCTTTAAAATGAGCACTGGCATGTTGCTAGTTACTGCTCTGTACAGAGCACCTCTCCCTGAGAGAGATTATAATTCATGGTCCTTGCTGTGGGAGAAGTCACACCCTCTTTACTTCCTTATTTTGTCTTGTTCTGCTCTCTTTCTTTTTTCAGCTTTTTTTAGCCTTCCTCATGAAGCAGAATTTACATCACTTGCTTTAAGCCTCCACATTGCAGCCGTCTGAATGAGTCACCCTGGAAGGCCAGACAGAAGTAGAGTCTCCCAGGAACGGACTGATCTGATCCTGTTGGCGATTGAAATTTGGACTCTGCCAGGTGCATGCAAAGCCAACTTTTATTGTACAAGGCACATCTTTATATACTGTTAAAAAACAATGGTTCAGCAGCTACAAACTTCGGCTTCTAGGGTTACATCTCCAACGGCCACAGATTACAGTCTCCTCGCCTAATCTGTTAACTGTCCTGCTCTTTTGTCTCGCCCCCTGCTCTGTCTCTCCTCTTGCCCTTTGTCTCGCCTATTGCCAGACGGGCCCACCGTCTCTCCTAAGACCCCATGCCTCGCGAAGACATTCTCAGTGGTGACACTCTGAATCCCCGTATCTCCGCCTTTTCTGTTCAACAATTAAAACCTGCAAAATACTACGTCTATGTGGGTTTAACGTGATGGCGGAGGTGAAGCATTCGTCCAGGGACATCAAAGCTCGTGCTCGATGCCCTCGTGTTTGTTCTAGCATTGGTCACTCTCAGGTGGCTTTGGTCCTTTCTCTCTACTGTATGGGCGAATGTTCTTTGCAGGGATCCACTTAGGTCCTGTATCTGTGGAAATACAAGCATAACCTCTTCCCCATGTAATAAGAGGGAAAGGCCCAAGTATTTTACCTGATTCCAAGTCCTTTACTAGGACTGGGGCATTAATTTCAGTGGTTGCTGTACTTTGCCCAAAATGCTGCATTACAGGTGGAGTTTTGCTATCGGAATAACAATTAAAAAAATTAAAAACATATAAGGCTTTATGTAATCTATCTTGCGGCGTGCCCTGCATTCCCTCTTTTTGTTGCCCCAATAAGCGTTTCAGTGTGCTGTGAGCTTGTTCAATAAGGGCTTGTCCTGTGGGTGTGAAAAACGAGGTTCACTCTCCTGTTAAGATTTAAAATTTTAATAAAGGACAATAGGGGACAAAGACAATAAAGCAAAAGTACAATGCTGGGGCACTGGGTGTCCTGGCTCTCAGCCAGGAGCACACTTGCTATTGTGGAGACATCCCTTACATACCTTTCCTATTGCATCAGCCTAATACCTATTCATAAAGAATTATGCATATTCAAACTTTTCCTCTAAATTAGTTTACATGTTCCAGGAACTGTTTAGCATGGCTCCTCCTCGTGTCTGCCTTTTTAGAGCATGCGTATTCCTTGGCTGTGGTTTTAGTCTGTTTTTATTATCACCTCCAGTCTGGGCTTTGGTCCATGGTGTCTGCAGACGGTAGCTGCTGATAGTTGGCATGTCAGTAGCAGGGGTCTTCATTATACGTTCACTGGATGTCATCCAACCAAGCAGACAGTTCAATTACCATAAGCGTAACCATATCAGCTATTTTACTACTATTAATAACAGAAATAAAGGCATTAGTTATTGTAACAAAAAACCCCCTATATCATTATATATATATATAGCATTCACTTTAATATTTGCGGAAAGCCAATATTATAATATGTATTTATAACATGGGGGAGTGAGGAATTCCTGTGGTGTGCTGTATTCCCCCTGAAGCAAAAAAATGTAGCTAAAGAATGGGAAATGTACACAGGGCCATTATCTGTTTTAACTTGTTGAGGCGTACTTAAAAAGGCAAAAGCAGCTAAAAAATGGCATCGAGCATCCTTTGCTGCTTCCCCTGCCATGGCAAGATGTAAATAGAGCTCCTGAAAAGGTGTCAATGGAGGAATGGATGTATTTTAAGTGATCAAATTCAGGAAAATGTGTAATGTCTGTTTGCCATAATTGGAGGTTCTGCAAACCTCGAGGGTTAATTCCATGTGAGCCGGGGGTAAAATTATAGCACTGGTAGTCAGGGCATGCAGTAATAATGTCTTGAGCTTGTTGAAAAGGATCGTTAGCTTGTTGAAAGTGAAAAGGATGGTCGAAAAGTAGCAGCATTTTGATGGAAAAAGGAGTGGCTTAATTTGATTTGGACAAACTGATTAGGTAACACTTCTATTGGCAATGTTAAAAGGTCTGCTTGTCAGTTACCTTCTGCAATAAAACCTGGGAGAGTTGTGTGTGAGCGAACATGTCTAACAAAGTAAGAACTCCTTTGGTTATCTAAAAGAAAAACAAGCTTTTGTAAATAAGAAAAAAGTAATGGGTTAGTAAACACCCGCAAAACTGCAGATTCAGCTCTTTCAACAATTCCTGTAACATAAAAGGAATCTGTGATAAGGTTAAAGGGAGTATCCCACTTTTCAAAAGCACGAACAATAGCTGTTAGTTCTGCAATTTGAGGGGAACCTGAAATAATAGTAACATCTGATGTCCACTGATGGGTGTCTGGGTCCATCCACAGAAGCACAGATTTGTGTGTTAGTCCTGATCCATCGGTAAAGACCGTCAGGACTTGTAAAGGAACTTCAGATTGTTTCAGTGTGGCTAATAAGTTGAATGAAGCAGTTAGCAAGCGGTGTGCATGTGGATGTGAAGTAAGCTGATCTGTAAAATCACATAAAGCCATTTGTAAAGCATCTAAATTTTGTAGCAAGCACTGCAAGTAAAGTGAAACTACAGGCAAACATATCTGCACAAAATCTTGTCCTGCTAAAGCAAAAAGGCGGTTCAGTGCTGTGCTGACCTTTGACGGGGGCCCCCCAAAACCGCCCGGAGCCAAAGAGCAGAGAGAGCCGCTGTTCTGCTGAAGCTGTTTATTTTAGTTCCATAGTTTTCTGAAGGCTGAGTTCGAGGGGATAAACATGAACGCCAAGCAGCAGCAGCGGCGGCAGATACAGCAAACAGCAAGCTGTTCNGCGCCTTGATAATTAACATTTCATGCTGTGTGGTAATAGTTTTTGTCATTTGATGTGATAAAAAGACCCATTCAATAATTAGTAGAGGATCTGGCGCAGAAGGATCCTGTGGTGTACCCCTATTCCACATCCCTGCCGCCCCTTCCATGTGGCTTCCCCTTCCCCCATCTCTAGTCCAAACCACTCCCTCAGGTTTTCCCTATTGGCTCTGTTATCCTAACTCCGCTCTTGTACTGCCCCCTCTGCCCGGGATAAGGGACACTGAATCACATCAATGGCCCTCTCTGCCTTGGGGTTCAGCCAGCCACCAGCTTCTCTCTCTCTGGGCTCTAGCCATGTGCCAGCCCTCTGCCTATGGGGGCTATCACACGTGCTGGTCCTAGGCCTTGGGGAGTTAGCATGGAATAAAGACCTTCTGCAGTCTCCACACAAGAGAGCCTTCTCGCCTCCTTTACCGCCACCGCGTTGTTGTTGCTGCGTGCCATACCATCGCAGAGAACACGCAGCAGCAACAGGATCCCATTGGTAAATTAAGATGTATGGCTGTTTTGTTGGATTCAAAAGGATTAGGCAAAAAGGTAGTTCTGGGGCATATCGAGATGCCTGCCTTTTTTGCAAAGCATCAGTGACCTTCTGCAGGGCCTCAGTGGCTTCTTGCATCACTGTGTGGGGTGACAGCAAATTAGGATCCCCTTTTAACAAGACAAAAAGAGGGGCAAGTTCTGCATTTGAAATGCCTAATAGAGGACGTACCCAGTTAATAGTCCCTAATAATTTTTGTGCATCATGAAGTGTAGAAATTTTTGATTGTAATTTCAAGGCTTGAGGATGAATGGTCTGGGATCTGATGTGCCAGCCCAAATATTGCCAAGGGGATTGCTTTTGAATTTTTTCTGTGGCTATACATCATCCCACTTTGTTTACAGTATCTGTGGTAAGGGCTAAGGCTTTCTCCATGAGCTGAGGGCTTTCAGCTGCAATTAAAAGGTCATCCATATAATGGTAAATTAACATGTCTGGTACTTGTTGACGTACTGGACTCAGGACGTGTGCTACAAATTGCTGATAAATAGTTGGGCTATTTTTCATTCCTTGGGGTAGTATTACCTAATGAAATCTTTTTAAGGGGGCTTGTATGTTTGTGCTAGGGATCGAAAAGGCAAATTTAGGGGCATCAGTGGGATGCAGAGGAATAGTGAAAAAACAATCTTTTAAATCAATGATTGTCAGAGCCCAGTTTTGTAGTATCATTGTGGCAGAAGGGAGTCCTGGCTGTAAAGCTCCCATATCCTCCATGGCATCATTAATTTTTCTCAAATCATGGAGTAAGCGCCACTTACTTGTTTGTTTTTGTATTACAAAAATAGGAGAATTCCAGGGACTGGTGAAGGGAACAATATGCCTTTTTTGTAATTGGTCTTCTACTAATTCTTCTAATGCATGCTGCTTCTTTATAGGCAGGGACCATTGTTCCACTCAGATAGTTTTAGTCGTTTTCCATGTCAGTTGTGGGGTGGTGCATGCCACAATGGCCCCTGTTAAAAATCAGATTGCAATCTCAGACCAAACTGAGAGAGGAGATCTCGCCCCCACAACACCATGGGAACTGCCAAAACAAAAGGTTTGATGTTAGTACTGCGATTATCAGGACCTATGATTTGTATCATATGTTTACTTTGTTGACTATTACTCACTCCACTAATTCCCAAAAGGTTTTGTGAAACCAAAGCTAGAGGCCAATTTGGTGGCCACTTAGCTTGAGAAATTATGGTAACATCTGCTCCAGTATCAACAATTCCAGACAGTACTACTCTCCGTCCCTGATACAAAAGTGTGCACTGGCATATTGGATGCTTTTCTGATATCTGCTGTGTCCACCAAATTTTTGGGGCTCCTGTGGAGCCGAACCCCCCTCCCACCCTGTTGTAATCATGCAAGGGTAATGTAGGTGATACAGAAAAAAAAAGCAGTTGAGCAATGCGGGACCCTCCAGGTACAGTGCAGGGAGGAAAGGGCGTCCATGCCATAATTTTGATTTCCCCTGTAAAATCAGAATCAATGACTCCAGGGAGGACAAAAAGACCAGAAAAGGTAACAGAAGATCTCCCTAGTAACAATGTACTGTGACCTCCCTCCAGCGGTCCAAATGTCCCAGTTGATAACAAATGTACTGAGGGGTCTAAAAGGGTTACTGTTGTGGAGGTAACCAGGTCCACCTTGGTGCTGCCTGCTGTAGTTGGGCATAAGGCTGAGGCTAGGTTTGAGGAAACCCTCTGAAGTTCATTTGTATGGGCAACAGGTGTGTTTGTGTCGTTGCGCGGAACTGTCCTGCACTCCGTAACCCGTTTCCCGACAGTGATTTTCCTTCATAATCATATTTTGAATGGCACTGATTGGCAAATGCCTTCTTTTTTTGCACCAAGGACATTTGCCAGGAGCCATAGGGGGTTTAGTGGAATTTCCCCTAGCTTGAAAACAATCCTTCTTTAAATGTCCTGGCTGACTGCAGCCGTAACACACTACCGCCTAAGCAGATGGACTTTTCATAGCTGCAAATGCAGGTGCCATATTTTCATGTTTATATTCAATTGATGCAATGTGGTTGCAAGTTTCAGTCATTTCCACTAAAGTGGGATTAGGGTTAGGGAGCAATTTAGGAAGTTTTCTGTAGTCAGAATTAGAGTTTTCCGCAGCCAACTTCATTAGCAAAATATTCTGCACTTCTGGGTGATCTATTTGTTGTTCTAACGATTGCTTTAAATGGTCTATGAGTTGCATATAAGTTTCCTTGGGTTCTTGAAAAATAGCAGTAAAAGCCTTTTCAGGTCTTTGGTCATTAGGGATTTTTAGGAGAGCTTGGCGAGCGGCACCTCGAATCCCCTCTAATGCTTCCCTTGGAATAACTCGGGCTTGGTGCTGGGGATCCGTATGAGCTCTAGTGCCTATAAGGTGATCAGGGCAGCTATTTGTTGGTTGTTATTGCCTCCATAGGTAAGCAAGAGTCTATCCAGCCATCTACGCCATTCTGTCTCCCAAATAGTGTATTGAGTAGGTGTTAACAGCAGTTGTGACAAAGATTTCAGGTCATGGGGAGTAAACACATAGGAAGAAAAAACAGAAGTGACCATGCTTGCAAAAAACGGTGAATGAATGTCATGTTCTTTAATGGTATGGCGCAGTTCCTTAATGGCAGGCCAAGGAATCCATTCCCAGGTTGGACCCTGCCCTTGACGATATATGACAGGTACAACTATTTTTTCAGTTATGTCAAAAAGTCCTTCCTTCAACGCCTCTTGTCTAATGTTAGCCCAGTGATCACGGGGATTCAGAGGAAACAAACTGGGCTCCTGAGTAGGGTAAATAAGTCCGGGATCATCTTTCGAATCCACCAATAACGCGTGAGGGGGTTTAAGAGTGACCTTTGTAGCAGGCGGGTAGAGGGGTCAGGATACGTGGGAGCGGAGGGTACAGGGGCAGTTGGAGAGGGATCAGGACACATGGGAGTGGAGGGTACAGGGGCAGTTGGAGAAAGTGCAGCGTCAGCCGCCGCCCCCTCCTTGGAAGGGGAACTGCTTTCAAAAGCAGCTTTCTCTTTAGTATTTTCCTGCACTTTAATAGCCTCCAGTATCGCCCTTCAGGCTGGCACCATTTAAATGGCCGCCTCATCTCCTCTTGTAGTGTGATCCTCTAATATATTTCCCACCTCCTCCCACAGCTCCGACGAAAAAGTGGTGATTGGGTTTAGCACGGGCACTTTGAGAGCTGCCCAACGCAGCATAATTTTAAGGGATTGGGGAGGCACGGACTTTCCATGTTTTTCAAGTAAAAGAGGCATAAGTTCGAAAACATGGCTATCCGATGAGAACTGTCCAGACCCCATGTCCCCTGCGGCTCACTTACAATTCTGCAGTGGTTAATTGCTGGCCAGCTTTTCCTGCTTCTTTCAGCATCACTTCAAGTCCCACGGGACTCACTGACTGGACACGCAGTTAGGCGTATATTAATATCCTCACACAGTGGGCACCATTTGTTGGTGATTGAATCTCAGACTCTACCTGGTGCATGCAAAGCCAACTTTTATTGTACAAGGCATATGTACAATATGCTACAACCTCCTTGGGTTTGGCTAACTGCACCTTCCAGTGAGTTTGCCGCTAAAGAGAGCACTGGGCTGGACAAAACCCACCAGTTTCATCCACCACTTCCACAGTGCAACTGGGGCATCCTCCAGAGTGCCTCTGACCCCAGCACCTCCCCTGCAGAAGGACAGGAAAACCAACAGCCACCTTCCTTTGGAAATCTGCCTTTGCACCACTACTCTAATGTGCCCTCTGGGGGCTGTGCACCAAAGGGAGAGACTTCCCTCCAGAGTTTCAGCCTACCAACCATCCTTTGCATCACAGCGAAGAGGATTAAGCTAGGACTGCCACCTCAAATGGGCTTCTCCCAGTCTTTCTGATCCAGAGCTACCAGCAAACACTGGCCACAGGAAAACACTGCAAGGCAGTGAGCAAGTCTCCACTGTGGAGGTTCAACCACAGGGTGTCAATGTGCTGCTCAGCCTGGAGCATTGGTGGGCTGGACCTTCATCCTGTTCCTCCTCTTCCTTTGCCAGACTCTTATTACATGGTACAAAAAGCCCAGTCCATTGCTCTTTCCTGCTCATGTGAGAGGAGCCACCATCACATTTTCCTCAGATATAACCACTCCACTCTCTTTCCATGGGAGGCAGAAGATTCCTGGTGGAAGTTTCCCTTGGGTGAAGCTGCAGTTATCAAAGCAAAGGGGATTTTGGCATGGAGACAGCTGGACCACAGCTCTGAGTTAGAAACTCTGTGATGCCTGTGGACATGAGCTCTTTCCTGATGTCATAGTAACACTGTGATTCCAAACAAATGTGACACAAACACCACTGTTTGACTGGTGATAATACTTTCACAGTATCTGCCATACCAGTTGTCTTCTCAGCTGTGTGCTTCCTTGCAGAGCCATCACCACATGGGTGACCCTGCTGTGATGATGGCTGCACCCATGCCCACTGTCTGGGCAGGGACAGCAAGTACTGTCATACTGTGCCTCAGCTGACTTTGGGTCTAGGGCATACTGGGCTTTCCCTCACCTCCTCTGAGTGCCAAACTGAACATGCTTCTTCCAGTTTCCAGAAAAGTTCATGAAAAGAGGAGAGAAGAGTATGGAGCAGGAGGTCAAGGCTCAATGCAGCAGGTTTTGCTTGGACAGAGCAGGAAGGTTAGAGCTGCCTTGGCTCCAAAGTGGAGTTTAGGGAGCAGTCCCATAGCAAGAACAATTCATTTGAGAAGAGAGAGATCAGAGGAAAGAAAGAACGCACCCACCAGTGGCACTGGGACGTGCCATCTCACTGCTTTCTGCTTGCTTCTTCTCACTGTAGATGCAATGGCTCAGGTGAAAATGTCCTGTCTGCTCCCATAGCTGTTTGGTGTGTGAGAGGCTGTATTAAATGTTCAGGAGCAATTCCTCAGTTTGAGGAACCATCTGAACCCTCTCATTAACATCTCCCTCACTGGAACTTGCTGTATTACTGGCTTCTATGCACAATCACTGTATTTCATACTCTACATCCTGAAGGCTATCACGTTGGTATTATTCAGGGAATTAAAGATACACTGGCTTATACTTTGCACACTTTCCATTGCTCCCTCAAAATCTGCAGCACAGAGATTTCTTGCTCTTAAGTACACACCACAAGCCCAGTTTCTTGCTCTCTGCTGAACAGTTATTCTGTAGAATTCTTTTCTTGTTCTACACATAGAGAAAAGAGCAGTATTCCAGGCAAGTTGAGGTGACAGATATGATGCCTTCCAATTATACAACTCCTCTGAAGGTAGTACCTGACCAAATCTTCCTTGGTTGTCAACTACAGTGGAAAAGTCTTCGTAGTTTTCTATTATCACCCCCTGGGCTGTTGGCTGTGCTATTTCTTGAGCTTTTACTTATCACCAGTGTCTTGATTTGACTTTGCAGTTGGGTAGGGATTGGGAGAGCTTTGCAGTGAGGAGTGAAAAGGTACTAATGGGAATTACCACCAGAGAGAATTAGTACCGGAGGAGACATGGTAAGGGGAGACTGGGCACTTGTGCAGACTTGTCCAGGCCACCTGTCCATGCCACCCATCCTTCAAACCCACAAAAATAATTTTTTTATTATTGTATTATCCCTGCATTTTATGAGGCCTATGCCTGTCTCACAGGCCTTTTGAAGTTTAGCTGGAGGCATGAGTGTTTTTCTGCAGAAGGGGTGCTGGGTTGCCTCCATCAGGGGAAAAGCTTTTCTAAATCTCAGCTGAGAGCAAACCAAAACTCCATTCTTCAAAGCTCTGGGAAGTATTCTTCTGAGCTCCCTTCCCTGCTGCTTCTTCAGACCTGCTTATTGCAACTTTCCACATTTACTTGCTGCATCTGGGAAAGGCAGGTCTTACCAGGAAAGACTGCTCCAGTAGTGTTTTGGATCAGACTTAGAGATCTAAAAGTTATTAAGAAAACAAGTACAAAACACCTCTCCAGTCTCAGTTTCACAGTCTCTCTGAGTGTCCCCATTTCCAGGATGTTTCTCAAGGGGCCTTGCTGATGGGACCTGGGCCAGCCCATCCTGCCAATCAGTTGCTAAATGTGATGCTTTCTAGAATGTGAACTTCTGCCTGCAGGACTTTTCATATTTATAACTAAACATTCTGGTTAGTCAGACCCTTCCCAGATCTACAGAGCTTCCATCCAGCTGTCCTTGGGGTTCCTGGGTCACCTCTCAGCATTCCTGTTTGTTTGGATCCCAAATGAACTGTGATGGAAAATAGGCAACTCTCATTCAGTCTGACCTTCAAGGAGGCACACGTTTGAACATTTCTTTGGTTTCATGATTTCTCTTGGTGAAACTTGCAGAATCTGAGCAAGCTGTGCAAGTGACAATGCTAACAACCAGCTGTTGCTCATTTAGACACACAGGTAAGGGACCCATTCTACAGATTTATTGAATAGCTTGGGTTGGAAAGGACCTTAAAGGTCTTTTAAAGGTTAGAAGGTTCCAGCTGTCTGCCATGGGCAGGGACATCTCCCACTAGACCAGGTTGCTCCAAGCCCCATCCAGCCTGGCCTTGGACACTTCCAGGGATCCATGGGCAGCCACAGTTTCTCTGGGCAACTTGTGCCAGGACCTTACCACCCTTACAAGGAAGAATTTCTTCCTAAAATGTAATCTAAACCTACTTTGTTTCAGTTTGAATCCATTCTCACTTGCCCTGCCACTACGTGCTCTTTTAAATAGTCTCTCCCCATGTTTCTTGTCAGCTCCCTTCAAGTATTGGAAGGCTGCACTTAGGTGACCTTAGAGCCTTTTCTTTTCCAGGCAGAACAATCCCAATTCTCTCAGCCTTTACTTGTAGGAGGGGTACTCCAGCCCTCAAATCAATTTGGTGGCCTACTCTGGACTCACTCCTACAGCTCCACATCCTTCCTGTGCAGGCCCCAGTGCTGGAGGCAGCTCTGCAGGTGGGGCCTCACCTGAGAAGGGCAGAAGGGTTGACCCCCCCACACCCGATCCCCTGCTGCCCAGTGCTAGGGGATCAGCCCAGCACAGTGGGGGTTTGTGGGACCCAGCACACATGGCCAGGGCAGGGCCAGCTCTCACCCCCCAGCACCCAAGTCTTCCACCCCAGGGTTGCTCTTGGTCTGTTCATCCCCAGCCTGGACTGATACCAGGGATTGCCCTGACCCAGGTGCAGCACCTTGTGCTTGACCTTGTTAAACCTCGTGAGATTCCCATGGGCCACTTCTCAAGCTTGTCCTGGTGCCTCTGTATGACATCCCATCCTTCAGGTGTGTCAACCACACCACTAAGCTTGGTATCATCTGCCCGTTTGCCAAGGATGCACTTGATCCCTTCATCTATGTCCTTAATGAAGGTATTGACACTGTTAAATACTATTAAATAATAATGGCCCAGAGAGTGTAGAAATTGCTTTGTCAGCATCTTCTTCTCCTGAAATAAATTTTTTATAACGATAGCAGAGATTCTGACATAGTCATGCAGAAATCCCAGCCTGTAACTAGCCATGCTTATGCCAGAATCCTGCTCGGTTTCAAGGAATCACAGTTCCAGAATTGGAATTTTCCAGGTTATTGCACAGGGTGCTGCCCAGGGGGGATGGAGATAAATCTTCAGGGTGGGGAACTCCAGAGACATTCTCAGCTGCAGCTTCTCTGAAATCTATGGATATGTGAACCAGAGAAGAGTCAAGACAGCCTTGCTGTTAGACAAGGGTTGTGCCTCTGTGCTAGGTGTGAAGGGTTCGCTCTCCCAAGCAGGTAGGGAGCTGTCACTTCAGATGTGTTAAAGTAAATGGGAGCTATGGGGATGGACAGGTTGTGCCACCAGCTCTGGAAGTCAGCTGTGCTTGCCTTGAAGAACTTTCCTCTAAGGAGCAATTAGCAAGAAAATGCAAACCAGCATGTTTGGTGTTACATGACCACTAGGACTAGAGCAAGACTTAACAAAACCTGTAAATGGCACTGCAGGTATCTGACAGGTCTCTGCTGCATAAATGCTGCTGCAGTGGCAGCAGTGTTCCCACTGCAATAAAACACATTGTGAGGGTTTCTTTAAGACAGGGGATTTTATACTGTATTTTACTGAATTTCTAATAAGCTAGTTACACTTTTGCATTTGCAGCTTGAGGCTTACCCTAAATATTTGCTCTTTGAGGAGACTTAGACCTTAATGATTCCGTGCTTCTATGATTCTAAGATTAAGTCCAGCTGTTCCCCCAGCACTGCCAAGGCCATCTCTTACCCATGTCCCCAAGTGCCACATACACACGTCTTTTAAATCCCTCCAGGGATGGTGATTTCATCACTGCCCTGAGCAGCCTGCTCCAATGCTTGACCACCCTTTCAGTGAAGAAATACAATATCCAATACAAGAAATATAATATCCAATCTAAACATCCCTTGTCACAACTTGAGGCCATTTCCTCTGGTCCAGATGCTTGTTACCTAGGAGCAGAGCCTGATCCCCACCAGGCTGCACCCTCCTTTCAGGGAGTTGTGGAGAGTGAGAAGGTACCCCCCAAGTGTCCTTTTCTCCAGGCTAAGGCCCTCCCCAGCTCCCTCAGCCACTCATGGGGCTCCAGACCCTTCCCCAGCTCCATTCCTTCTCTAGACATGCTCCAGTCCCTCAACATCCTTCTTGTTGTGAAGGGCCCAAAACTGAACCCAGGATTCGACTTGTCAAAATCTAGAGGATGAAGAGATCTTCAATGAGAAAAGTAAATATCCTCCTAGAAGAAGAAAGGGGCTGCTCTTCGAGGCTTTAGATCCAGTCTGGATCTCAAGCAGCACAAACCACTGTTCTTAGCAAAAAGCTGTGACTTCAGTGTGAGAAGCCTCTCATGATTGTGAGCTTCTCTATAATCCTTGGAAGAGGAAAAGCTGCCATAAAAATGGAGGACAGCATGGAATGGGTCTGCTGTTCCTTGTCCAGTCAACACAGTGTTAGATATAGGTAAGGGGTAAAGTAACTTACCTATATCTAGATATCTTACCTATATCTGAAAATAGGGTATTTAGCTGAAAACAGTTCCTCCATGAGACGAAATATCTCAATTTCTGTACTGACCATCTGTAGCAGAGCTGGGAAAAAATTGCTCAACTATTACTCCTTCCTTTTCCTGCCCATGGACCTTTTGAAAATATTGGGGGGGAGGGAGAGGAGAAATTATTTACTGCTCTGACAGTGCATCTACATTAGTAAATAGCTTCTTCTGAGACATAAACATTTTTTTCCTCTTTTCAAAACGTCCAGAAAAATGGCCTGTGACAAACTCAGATGGACTCTAACACTGGACAATACAATTTGAAAAGAATGGTAAAAGTGAGAAATGGTTAATTCAAGGCAGAGAGCTAAGGAAAAAAGAATACACATCTGAAGTCACTGGGACACGGAGGTGACTAAACAGTATGTGGTAACTCATAGAGCCAGAACAGTTCAGGTTGTACTTTCTGTCTGGGAGATGCTGGGCCATGACAGTGTCCTTCCTCACAATCACAGACCACCCTCCCAGGCAAACACTTGACCCAGCTTTCCCTCTACCTGCTTCTCATCAGCTTACCCAAACATAGCCAGAACAAGCCATTTCCAATTTGAAGAATATCCTACAAGAATCACTTTCACAGGGCAATTCTTCATTTTTCTTTCCAGCAGGTGGGTTCAAAGACGCTTCCCAAAGAGCAAAACCCACATGCTTCACAGATAGTGGAGAGAGCTCAATCCTTGCTGGGCTGCTGCTACCACAGCGCAAACACCCATGGCAGCACAGCTGCCGGCCTGGGAGGGTGGGTGGGAGATCTGAGTCACCAGCTGGAAGCACTCTGGCTCAGTGTCTCAGCCCACTTCAGCACTGCAGTCAAGTGCCAGAGCAGAACCAGAGAGAAAGGCTTTTCCTTTTGGTGCAGATAGTCCTTACCCTGTTCCTACTGGTGACCCTGAGAAGCAGTGCAGGAGAAGGTCTCACCACAGACATCCATGGGCTGGTTGTCTCTGTCAGATGGTCTGGTCTCGTTTATTGTCAGCAGAAAAAGATATTTCTGAGGGGGTCACTTGGACATTCAAAAGCAGTCAACTCAGCAGCCCTCAGGAGGACAGGGTTAATGTGTCCTTCTGGTAATTATGAGATTAACCCCACCTGCTTCATAAGGTATGAGAAATAGATCCAGTAAAGAATCATGTATCTGTGTGATAAACCTCTATCAAAGTGATGCCTTATATCAAGGCGTTTGCTCTGCCTGGCTTTGGAGTGACAAACCACAAAGGCTTATGCATTTCATGGGGTTTCCTCCAAGAGCAGATAGGAAAAATAATTTCTACATCTCAGTTGGTTTTGGATAGTAGCATTCAAAATATGTTCTGCACACACTCTCAAAATCTAGGGTGCATCAGAGCCTCACTCATACAAAATCTTCGTGATTCACTCTGCTGCCAATGGGGAACATTGCCTGTGCAGCACAAACGTGTTCCTGCAACAAGCCCTTTCTTTGCCGTGATAGAGGTAAGAAAGGGATGATCGGCTCAAGTTAAGTATCAAACTCCAGAGCATCTCACTCTGAAACCATCAGCCTACGAGCTTGACAGAGAAGGAAATTAATAGAAGGCATGGCTGTGATTGCTTCCCATAGCTATAATTCCATGAAAAATTTAATTCTGGTCATCTAGAAGGTCCAAGTGCCACAGCATCCTACACAGTGCAGACAAATTAGATGTAACAGCCCTGTGATGAACATCCAATGTGAAGGACCATCCAATAAGGCTCTGGAGGTGGTCCCTGCTCCCTGCGTCTCCTCCACAGGTACTTCACTATTGTTGTAGTGAAGATTACTTCTCCCCTGTGGTTTAGGAATGGTATTCTCCAATTTAGAGTTCCCACTAAACATTCCACCACTCACGTCTTCAGACCCCTTCTTCATCTCCCTCCCCCTGCAGTGGGATGGAGAGGAGAATTGGAGATACAAAAAGTAAAGATCACAGGTTGTTTTAAGAACAGTTTACCAGTGACAGCAATTAAATAAGAAGCAAACAGAAATAGCAAAAATATTAAATAACACAGTGTACCAGAGAGGTGAATGATTCTCATGCCAGTGCTCACTGTGTGGAACCAGTGGTATCCCGACTGCTCCCTCCATCACTGGCCTGACCAGAAGGGCCCATCCCCGCCTCATACCCACTGCGTATTGTCCTGTGGCACAACGGCCCACAGTGTCATAAGGGCTCATTGGTTCCATGAGATCCCACATTGTCACAGGGGCCCGTGGGCAGAATGAGCCCTCAAAGCATTACAGCAGCCCCTGGGTACCATGAGGTTGTGCAGTGTCCCACAAGGGGATTCCCACTCCAACATGGGCCAGGGAAGCTTCTTTCTCATGCTCTGAATGAGGAAGGGGAACTTTTATAATTACAGTGGAAGAATTAATTAATATTTCAGCTGTTTCTACCATCATGACTTTGTCTGAGTTTACAAGGCCAAATTAATAGCCCTGCTCTAAAGTGCCCCAGAAATAAAGTAAAGAGAGGTGACTGCTGTAGGAAATCACTGTTTAAGTAATTTAGTCATTATTTCAGGGACCTGCATAGGACATTCTGTAAGAAAATGGGGTCATAATAGCAGCAGGCTCGTGCCCTGCTCAAGATGCTCTCACCAGAATCTGGGCCCCAGACACATGGGGAGAACCCACCCCTGGGTGTGGCGTTTCTACCTTGGCCCTCATTCATTATGACGTGAGGTGGTATGGAATAACCCCAGGGTCCCAGACATGCCTCTCCTTGCTGCTGCAAAAAATCAACCCTGTTCTAGCTGGAACCAGTGATGCCATGATGATTTTTTGCTTTTTTATATACCCCTCTTATATACCCTTTTATGCAGCTTTTATGTATCCTTAGTGCTTTTAGCCCACATACTTGTAATTCCCTAAGTCTAATAACTAGCTTAAACTCAAAGTTCCATTAAGCCAAGAGACTAAACATCTTAGAAGCCTTGCAGTTGGAGGTCAGAAAGCCCCAGACACCAAAGTCCTCTCCAGAACACATTCTGTAAACCAAGATAAGCCCATCCAAGGAAAACATTCCTCAAGACAGGGGCTTCTCTTGAGCCTCTCATTGAAGAATCTTTGATAGATATTGCTAATTTGCAAGGTCTGTATGAATCACTGTGTGTGTGCATTTTTGGTGTGCATTCTGGGGTGCATTTCGGTGCCTTCTACCTGGATGTGGTGCACCTGAGAATCCTTAAATAAACACCGAAGTAAAACCCTTTTTTCCCCTCTAACCGTGTTTAGCTTTTAATTTTAAGCCCTGAAAAAGGCAACAGCAGGACACCTGTGAAGCCACTGGTACCCCTTTTTTTTGGAGCTTCTTCAATAACTAATTTTAAAATTATTTTAATAAGTAAAAAACCAAAATACTTTTAACTAGAAAAATTTTGAGTTTGCCTGAAGTGTGGCTCCTGAGCCATTGTGGGGTCTGACTTTAATTACTTTGTCCCATGTATTTATCAATGATGACTCTTTATTTAAATTCAATACCTTAGTCCATCAATAGCCATGGGGTGTCAAAGGCCATGTCTCGATTGAGCTGGTGCTGTTATGTAATGACAGATGAGAGGGGCAGCTCTGGGTTCGGAAGAGGAGATCACACTGCACCAATGGGAAGCAAACCAGCATTGGCTTGAGACAAGATCTGGTAATGAATGGAAGGAGTTCTGGCACTCAGTCCACTCTCCCTGGAGGGTGAAAATCCCACCAGCCAAGCATAGGATTTTCTCCTCTTTGGGAACCACAAAACACATAGAAATGTGCAGCTTGTGGATGTGGAACTGTCCTTGTTTTATCCCAAGAGTTGTCATGACTTGGTGGGGAGTTTGAGCTACTGTAATGCAGAGGACTTTTGCAACATCCAATCCACTGAACATTCTTGAAAACCCATTTATTTTCTTCTTGTAGTTGTGTAGCCTTCCTCCTACTGTTCAATGGAAAGGTGGAGATAATGGCATCTGTTATATTAAAAACACATTGACTTTAAACTTCTAATTATACAATGACCAACTTACAGAAATGTTGTATTTTAATCACTCTTCAGTATGCCAGGAAAAAGTCACTTTTAAAAGGCAGTTCTAACTGAGTTTTCATGTCAGTGGGAGAGGTGCAAGCCAACATTTCGTCAAATATGCTAAATTTCACGAGGAGGGAGCCTCATATATCTTTAACTGAGGATGCTGTGTGAGGAAGGGCCTGTGTGGAGAAGGCGCTGGCACAGAGCAGTGAGTGATGGCAATGCTTTGGGCAAGAACTACTGGGGGAAAAAAATTACAAAGCAACATCTATCACAGCTTTGTCCACATGCAACCCCTTGAGACTTTGGTTCAAACCTGAATGACCAATTCATTACAGTTTTCTTTGTTATTTGTTTATAAATTGCAGAATTATAGAGTAATATCGGTATTACAAGACTTCTGGAGACCCCCTGGTCCAACCAACCTCCCTAAAGCAGGACCAGCTTTGAAGGTGGATTAGTTTTCAAATTAATTCAGGTTGTTAAGGGCCTTTCATGTTTAATATCTTCAAGAATGGAGGCTCCACACCCTCACTGGCTTCCTCTTCCAGTGTTTCATTCCCCACTTCAGTGTGGAAACATTTGGTATTTAGAAACCCGGAGACAGTAATTCATATTCCTCTAACAGCCGGAACAGGCAAGTTCCAGGCTGTTTCAAAGAACTGAAAAGTCAGGAAGGCACATGAAATAATTAATGAGATCAAAGCCTCCTGCTCCTGAAAATCACAATCAAACAGCCTGTTTTTCTCACATTTTGGCGCTTTTTCAGCACAAACCAGGTGACACTCATCCCCATTATCAGTTTCTCAGGCAGAACATGTTAGCCTGCACTTGCTGTATTCTCTAGAGATGCCTGATGCAATCTTGAGAATCTTGAGTCCATGTACTCTGATTCACTTGCTGGAAGAGACTGGGGGAGCTGTCAGAGCCAGCTGATTTGCAAGCTGTTTCACTTCTTTAATTGATCCTATCTGCACGTTTGTATGCAAGATAAGACATCTTTGATATAAGATCCAGCTCTACCATGGCAGAGAACATCCCATGAACAAATAAAGTTAGATTCTGCTATGTTACCCTCAGTGGCACTGAATGCTTCGCATCCAATCAGAGAGGTCCATCTGCCTGGCAGTACAGGAGCAGACAGGCAGTTTGTAGCTCAGGCAGATCCAGTCACTCTGTAATAATGTTGGCCGACTCTGGGATATGTAGATCTATCATGTGCAAGGAAGGAAAGTCCATAGTGGCTCCCACAGGATGTCGTTTCATGAGAGCAGAACAGTGAGTTGGCAGTTGAAGCAGGCTCTGCACCAGGTTTTCCTGGAGCTGGGGGTGCCAATCCATCTCCTGGAATAATATTTCCTTTTTGAGGGAGCCATGTCCATGCCACATCCGTGTTGTCCCAGCTGCAGTATTTGTCTGCACAAGGTCCAGAACAATTCCCATTCCAGCAGCCAGCATGGGTGATGCACGGAATTCAGACTCCACAACTAATTAAAGTTGTAAAGTAGATATGCTTTTAATCGGCTAAGGTGCATGGGGGATCATTCCTCCAAAGGCATGCACACCCTCAACGGCATTCGGCTTGAAATATATCTGGTTACAGGTTATATATGCATTAGATTACACAACACAGCCATACATATTAATCGCCTATCTCCGCTTCATATTATAATGAGTTCAAAAGTAATTTCCATGGGCTTGCATCTGCGCAGTGCCTCCTGGTGGTCGTGGGCAGGGGTCTCAGGATGAAGTAAAAGCCTCTTCCTTGGGTTGAACTTTTTACCTTGCCTTCTTGTGAATAGTCTCTGACTTTCTGGCCTAAGTTCAAACCCCAGAGCTGGCCCAAGCCAGTTCCAGGATTTGAGAACAGGATTTTGGTCACAGTCCTCTTCCCTTTATCAATAGTCCTGCATCCTCCCTTACATCCTTCCCCTCTGCTTGGCAAGCGCAAGGAGTATTGAATAGGCAATATATATTGTTTAGCAAGCAGGTGCAAAATTGTAGCAATACCTGCAATCAGCAATTAACCCTTAAAGCCTAAGCCCCCTGTATCATGGGGAGGTGGGCAACACCTGCCAAAGTTGTCTGAGAGGATGAGCAGACCGTTGGCAGTGTGTCGCGTGGTCTCCCCTGCCATGCAGCATCTTGTTGGGTCATTTTGTCCCTCCCTGACTGCTCCCCACTGGCTCTGTTCCCTGCTCAGCACTGGGATTACTTGTGCAACAGCTCATTGCAACACTGGGACAGCCCAGCCTCTCCTCTCTCTCTACTGAACACTTCATGCAGTACAGCTTTTGGTAGCCGCATCGCTTCACTGTCCTGCTTTCCTTCAGCACCACAACTTGCTTTTGCAGGCTCAGGCACGTTAGATGAGAGACCCTGGTACCTGCTGTGCTGCATCCAGCTTTGCAGCCCTCAACCCAAGAAAAATATGGACCTGTTGGAACAGGTCCAGAGGAAGCCACTAAGATGCTCTGAGGGCTGAAGCCCCTTTGCTGTGGAGACAGAATCAAAGAATCGTAGAATGGTGTGCTAGTTTGAAAACAAATCAATGGGAGATCCCAAGTCAGAATGACAATTTAATAGGAAAATTAAAATAAAGGCAGAAAACATTGGCTTAAACTGACAGAGTCAGGATACAACCTGACACCCTGCTGGTCAGGGTGGTGGTAGCAGTCCGATGAAATGGTGACTGCAGTCCTGTTGAAGTGACTGATGTGGTTCTATTGAAGTGGTGATCCTGTAGAAGGGTCTGGTCTTCCTCTGAAGGTCCAGCAGTGGTTATGGAGCTCTTGTCCTCTGGGAATCCAGTAAGTAAAATGATCATGGTGTTCCAAACCTCAGATTATATCCAGGTAGGAATGCTTGGTCCCTCCCCCTGGTGGAGCATCTCACAATGGGATGATGTAATTTTATGAGTCATGCAGTGAGACTTAATGGCCCATTAGCAGAAGATATCCCCCAGAGGGAGTTTATCAGGGATGAGTCATGCAAGAGATAAAGAACACTGCCCCACCTGGTTTTAACAGCTGATGAAGATGGTGATAGAATACATACTTCTGATTATATCTTACATTGTAGCCTAAGACAAATGGTTTGCATTAGAAGGGACCTTTAAGATCATCTAGTTCCTACTCCCATGTCACAGGCAGGGATATATTTTGCTAGACCGGGTTAGCTCAGAGCTCCATCCAGCCTAGCCTTGAAGACTTCCAGGGATGGAGCAGCCACAACTTCTCTGAGCTAACTGTTCCAGAGCCTTACCATCCTCACAGCAAAGAATTTCCTCCTAATATCTAATCTAAACCTACTCTCTTTTAGTTTGAATCCTTTCCCCTTGCCCTGTCACTACATGCTCTTTTGTAAAAAGTCCCTCTGTCTTGTCAGCTCCATTTAGGTACTGGAAGGCCACAATTAGGTCACCCCAAAGCCCTTTCTCTTCCAGGCTGAACAATTCCAATTCCCTCAGCCTTTTTTCTTGTAAGAAAGGTATTCCATCCCTCTAATCAACTTGGTGGGCTCCTTTGGACTTGCTCCAACAGGTCTATGTCTTCCTTGTGCTGGAGGCAGCACTGCAGGTGGGGTCTCACCTGAGTGGAGTAGAGAACTGTCGCTGCCTCGAGATGGACGGGAAGAAAATCACGACACAAAGTCCAAGTCCAGGGAAAGAAGCCATTTAATTTGTTAACTAAAATGACCTTTTATAAGGTGGTTCGCAAAGATGTCAGGAGGCCATTGGTCCTTTGACCAGCCACCCCTCAGCACCATTGGCTAGTATTCTAGAACACCCATTTCAAAATAGTTTCCACAGTACCATAACAAAGCTAGGAAAACAAGTAGCAGGTGTTAGATAAAGAATTGGTTTACAAAACCATCTCTCTGTTTCTCATAGCTTGTGTGAGAAAGACAAAGTTCTCACAGAATGCTGCAGAAAGCTAGAAAACTTCTCTGTTAAATGCTTTTCAGCATCCACAGAGAACCACTTCCCTCACCCTGCTACCATGCTGCTGGGAATGCAGCCACAATACAGTTGGTTTCTGGGTCCCAGCACACATGGCCAGCTCATGTCCAGTCTCTGATCCACCAGCACCTGCACGTTCTTCTCAGCAGGGCCTCTCTGGATCAGTTCATCCCCTGGCCTGGACTGATACCAAGGACTGTCCTGACCCAGGTGCAGCACCAGCACTTGGCCTTATTAACCTCATGAGAGTCTCATGGGCCACTTCTCAAGCTTTTTGAAGTCCCTCTGTATAGCATCCCATCATTCAAGTGTGTCACCTGGACCCCTCATCTTGGTGTCATCTGCAAATTAGCTGAGGGTGCACTTGATCCTTCTATGTCATTAATGAAAATATTAAATAACACCAGTCCCAGTACAGACCCCTGAGGGACACCACTTGTCACTGATATCCATTGGGACTCTGAGCCATTGACCACAACCTTCTGGATGTGATCATCCAACCCCTTTCTTATTCATCTAACAGTCCACTCATCAAATCCCTCTCTCTTCAGTTTAGAGACAGACTGAGAGACCTGGGGTTGTTCAACCTGGAGAAGAGAAGGCTCTGGGGAGAGCCCCTTCCAGTACCTAAAAGGGCTCCAAGAGAACTGGAGAGGGACTTTGGACAAGGGCCTGGAGTGATAGGACAAGGGGGAATGGCTTCCCACTGGCTGAGGACAGGGATAGATCAGATATTGGGAAGAAATTGTTCCCCGTGAGGATGGTGAGGCCCTGGCACAGGTTGCCCAGAGAAGCTGTGGCTGCCCCATCCCTGGAAGTGTCCAAGGCGAGGCTGGATGGGGCTTGGAGCACCCTGGGATAGTGGAAGGTGTCCATGGTTGCAGGTTGGAACAAGATATTCTGTAAAGTTCTATTCAACCCAAAACATTCTTTGATTCTATGATATTCATCACAAATGGGGGGAAACATGGGTGTCTTCTTCATGTGTGAGCAGAAGGTGAGAGTGCAAGATCAGTTGCAGAGGAATCCTCAAAACTGGCCACCACAGTCTGCAAATGTGAGGCTTCTCTTCCAGTTGCTGAAAGGTCTCATCTACTTCATTTCTATCACAAGGTCTCTAACAGATAGACACTGCTACAGTACTTGTGTTGCTCTGGTCACTAAACCTGACTCATAAGCTCTCAACTCGCTCCTGACCCATCCTCAGTCAGAGGTCCCTGCCTTCCCACTTCTCTCACTTAAAGGGCAATCCCATCCTCACCTTTCTGGCCTATCCTTCTGTCTTGGTTTAAGACAATTTGTGGTGCGATGCTCCAAAATGTGTTACCTTCCATTTCAGTTTTAACCACTCTCCTTTCACCAATAGGGAGAGACGAATGTGAGAAGAAATAAGTGAAAAAATAACAGTTTAGTAAAAAACAATACAGCAACAATCAAAATAACAATAATAACCACCAGATACAGATGTGCTGAATCCCATGGACTCCCCGGGAACAGAAAAAACAGAGAAAACCCCCCTTCAAGATGGCAGCCTCTGGAGATGACCATGTGTTCCAAGGGACAAAGACAAGATGGCGGAGAGGCCCCCTTCTGATCACGTGTGGAGAGAGAGAGAACAAAGAGAGAAAAAACAACACAGAAATTGGACATCTGCAATTACAAAAACTCCATTTTCCCCCAAACAGCAATCAACAGGGAACAAGGACAAAACAAAAGGGAACCTCGGTCCAAAACCAGCCAAATGCCCCTCAAGCCGTTTGCTCCACGTCATGCGACAGGTTTTCTCGTGGTGGCAGCAGCTCCACTGACAATGGCAGCTGCAACTGGGAACTGGGGCAGCTCTGAACCTGCGGTGTCAATTTCTCTGCTTCTTTTTTGTCCAGCTGGACCCAGGTGGTGTCAGTGCTGCAGTTCCACTTTGTTACTGTGCTGGGGGAGGGAAGAAGTGGTCCAGCTGGGCACCAAAAATGGCAGCCCACACCCTACCTGTCTGGTGGCAGCATCTGTGGCTGCAGACAGGTATTTGTGGAATATGCCCTGAGAGACTTCAGGATTGTGAAATGTAGTTTCTTGGAGACCTGTGCCAAGCATGGATCTTGGAAAGAAACAAAAGAAGGCTTCTGCATTGTCTTGGATAATAGGAAAGATGTGTGCTGATGTCTTTACAAAAAATTCTGTGGGTGAAGGTATGGGTGTTAATGTCTTTGAAATGGGTCTTGATGTCTCTATTAACTTCAAGCAGCAGGTTTGTTACAGAGCCCAGACAGCTTGTCTCTTGAAACAGACAAGTGGGTCTGCACATCAGCAACATCAAAAGCTTGCTTTGTCCTTTTATATTATTAAAGATTTAAAACTTTTGCACCTTTATATTAAGAGATCTGACTGCAAATACCATAAAACAAAATGCAAATAACTGTGTTTAAACTCTTTTGAGTAGTCTAATGTGACACTGACGGTGGATGGTGACGACCTTTGAAATGTTGTGCAAACCAACAAAAATAGTGAGGCAAACTGCTGTAGAAAAGAGAGCAGCTGCCTTCCAAGGAAAGGCTAAAAAGGTTGGGGCACCAGTTTGAAGAGGGGAATGCTGAGGAAGGCAGTGTCATCAGTGTTCACAAAATCCTGAAGGCAGGGGATGCATGAAAGATGAGTTTCTCACCCAGTCCTGCTGTACCAGGACTGAAAGCCCTCAGAAACTCACTGGAGATGGGCGTAAGGCAACCAAGGAATTCTGGTAGCATCAGGTCAAGTTGTGAGCTGCCCTGGGTTGCCGTGGGAGCTGTTGACAGCAGCAGCCCCAGAGAAGGACTGGATAAATTCTTGGGAAACAGGTCCCTGAGTGGCTGCTGGAGGATGAGGGAGGGATGTCCCTTCTGCAGTCCCACACTTGCAGCTGCTGGAGGGCCAAGTGGGGCGTGGTGGAGTTGGCCAGGCTCACACATGTCCTGCTGGTGGCATCTGCTGCTGGAGACAGCATGCTGGGCTGGGTGAGATGACCAGTGGAGTGTTTCCAGTGTTGTTACATTTGGGGCCTTCCCATGGGTCTCTTGTTTATTTTCCACCTTTCCACAAAGGGAATATACCTTCTGCTCCTTTCACAGGGCTCTTGGTAGATTGCCCTTTACTCTCAGACTCAGTCACAAACTTGTGCCTGCTGGACCCTGCAGGTCAGGAGCACCTTCACTGAACAGCAAGGTGTCATTCCAGGAGTATTGTATTTGGCAGCAATGCTAGTACAACACCCTCTCTCCCTTGGCTGCACCACAAATCCATCTATAAAGAAATCCCTCAGCATTGTGCAACTGCACTACACCAGCACTGCAGAGAAGGCTACATGGTCACGTGGCTGAATAGCTGAAAGGGAAAAGCTACTTAAAATTGACCACCGGAGTGCTTATGAAATTAGGCTTTAAGAAATGTTGTTTATTAAATATGCTTATTGTTTAAGTTATCTTTAGGGGATTAAATTTTATATTTTACACAATATCTCATTAATTACATTTAATATGCAGGCTAAATCCTAAGACCAGAAGAAGACAAACTGGTAAAGTTTGTGGTGCAAAAATTTTCTAAAGGAAAATATTCAACATTTGCTTAGAAAAATGAGCTTCATGTAAGTGAAAGAGCTAAATAACTCCAGAATATAAAGCTGAACTTTTATTATGGCTTGAGAAAAATACTCCAGGTTTACTCAAAAATTTAAAATCTCCTTAAAAGTTCTGCTGGACTTTCATCTGGGGTGAATTTTCAGTTAGATGCTTGGATTGACCACAGAGTCAAAAATGTTCTTTTGTGTGATGAGATCTGGGTGATGGTGACTCATAGAGGGTGATGTAGGGTTAGTTGTAGATATGCTTTGGGGAATGATTGTGTTGGTTCTTCTCTCTTGTGGAATGCAGCCACTGTGGGAACCAGACATCAGCATGAGTTTTGGAGAAGGGATGGCTCTGTAGTGCAGCCTAAATTTGTCGCAGTGGGTATGTGAGCACATACAGAAAAAGCAGTTAACACACACGACACATTTAGGTTTTCTATACATAGAGTGGGTGAACTTTCCTATTTGTGCACAAATATAGACTCAATGCTGCATCACAGGACTCGCCTCTGCTAGAAACCTTCTCTGCAAGACTCAGCTGACACTGAGTTAAGCAGCAAGATTTTCACTGGCAAAAGTCCCACTTGGAGAACTCTGGATACCTTGGTCCTTATCCTGACAGCGTGAATGTGGCTGTATTCCCCTGACTGCTTCAGGTTCTCTCACCCAGCCCAACCCTTTTCTAGAGGGGCTCAGTGACCATGCTCTGGGGGGTGCAATGTTGGGACAGGAGGGCAGGGTCCAGGCAGAATTGAGAAATTTTGCAACAGGCAAATTGTATGTAGTTGCAGGCAGTTGTATGTAGTGCTCTCTTTAATCTGTGGATTAAAAATAATACAGATCAATGTACAGAGCTGTAGGGAGAGGACCAGTTTGGAGAAATAGAGAAGCTCTGGAGCACCAAAACATTTCTAGATTCTGGGATTTCTAGATGCAGCTGTGTGGAGCTCATGGGGATAAGCTGCATATTGCTCTTTAGAGACTCTCTCCCTTTTAATATTCAGCCCAAAAACAGATGGTTTGGTCTGGTAGGGCTGGGGCAACACTGCTATAAAGAGATTCCTGCACTTTTCTCTGAAACATCTGCTTGTGCACAGGAGGGAATGCAGATATTGTGGCTTCAGCATTCATTACGTTTAATATTTGATTTAATTTAATTTGGAAAACCAGAATGTTTTCTTTTGGGACCAACAGAAAATATTCTGGTTTATCTGAAATACAGTATTTGCCTCCTGCAGGAGTGGTGGGGTGGGAAGGACGTACAGGGAGGCATATTTGTCCATTTTTATTGACACAGTTTGCCTTCCACTCACACTGATTTTTAATTAATATTTTGAGAATTTGAACACAAAAACTGGAGGGAAGGGGAAAGCTGTACTTTTGAAAATGTCAGAAAGAAAAACTTCTGTTTCAAAATGTCAGAAAAAAATCACTTGTCATGCTGGGGCTCTGTTCCAATAGAACCATTTATCTCTGTTTCAGGAACTGTAAGAATTTGCTGCTTAATTTTCCATTTCAAGTGTCCAGTCCAAGCCTTGATGCAAGGGAAATAGGATAGTTCAGAAAACTGAAACTACCATGCTGGTAAAGACCCTGTTATGCACATGCTGCCACTTGCCAGAACGGGGTGCCTCGGAGCACCTGAATAAGAGTCCTCAAATCATAAGAGAGTACAAGATTTGCTTCGTGCCATCCATGAAGGCTGAGAAAATCTGGTGTCAGAGGCCGGTACCTCTGGCCACAGGAGAGACCAACCCCAGAGGTGTTTCATAAACAAGCCTTAGTGTGCAAGGACAACACTCAGGGAGACAGGACAAGTTGCCTCTGTAGTGTCACCAGAATGAGGCTGGGCATCCCCTCTGCCTGGCCGGAGGGGCAGCCCCCAGACTCCAGATCATCTCTAGATTTCTCAGATGATAAACTTTCTACTACAGTCAAGAAAGAGCCTCTATTTCCCAGTTCTGCCATGCAACCTCACTAACACAGTGCCCACACAAAGGACCCTTTAAGAGTTATTGTGGCAACTCCACTCTCCATGTATCTGTCCTGGGTGACCCCAAAAATGTGTATTGTATTCCATATTTCTTCTCTGTCAATCCCTGCAGTCTGTGTTACTGTCCCTTTAGGACTCAGGGGCCGGAAGCAGAACCGCAGTGTTTTACCCCAGGTTTGTAGGGGCAGGGGCTTGGGGGGTCCCTTTACAAGATGGGAACAGGCACACAGAGCTCTCTCTTTCATTCTCGCTGGGCTGCCAAGAGAGTTGCCTGGGGCAGGTTCTCCGAGGGAGGCAGAAGCCCTCTTTTGTTTCTCTACGAGCTCCATGGCAGGTTGTCTGGCATAGATCTCTGAGAAACTGCATTTCATAATCCTGAACTGTTTCAGAGGGAATTTCGCAATACGCAACCACAGTGCACAGCTGGCGCCTGGGCTGCAAGTTTTGGTGCTCGGCAAGTCCGTTCTCTTTTCCCCCAGTGCAGCAGGGACTCAGAACTGCAGTGCCGATACCAACTGGGTCCAGCAGGCTGAAAACAAGAAGAGACACTGACAGTTCAGGTCCGGAGCTGTCCCAGACAACGCCAGCTCTGGGCAAACTGGCACCGCAGGGGGAAGGCTGGGGCGACAGGAGCTTCTCCCCATCTTGTCCTTGTGCACAGTCCCGGCCGTTGGCTGCAGAGGCCTCCAAGCGGGGGGCAGGCCTTCTCCACCATCTTGTTTTCTGTGTTCTCGGGGAGTCCACAGGATTCAGCACCTTTGTGCCTAGTTATTATTGCTGTTATCTTGGTTGTTGCTGTTTTGGTTTTTAGTAAACTGTCCTTTTTAAACTTATATCTTCTCTCATTCATCTCTCCTTATTGGTGAAAGGGGAGTGGTTAAAACTAAAGGGGAAGTGTTGGAGTAAGAACTCCTCTGGACCCAGGCCCAGAGGAAAGCCAAAGCACAGGGATTGAATTAAAACCTTTGGATAAACTGAGATACATGAAGTCACACCATAGTGTGTGAAATAGAAATATAAACTTTTAGCTTTTAGTAGAAATATATGCTAAGTGCCTTAAGTTTTAAAAAGCTGCAGCAAAGAGACCTTAAACACAGTTCTTACTGTAGCAGTGTTGCCTTTTCACAGAATTTCTCTACTTCAGACAAAACATAGATGGAACTATACTGTTCACATTTTTTAGATAGAGTGTTCACATAAACAGTAAGAACTGATAGAATCAATATATGCAAATCTGTGTAATACCTATGTAAGACTTGTGTAAGACTTATGACTGTTAGAACCAGTCCAGGTTCNCACCCAGGAGGGAGGAGCCAAGCATTCCCACCTGGATATAACTTGCCCTCAGAACTGCCTAACGTAGCCCTGTCTACTGGATTACCAGCGGACAAAGCTACCACTGGACCTTCATCTGGAGACCTTCCGTAGGATCATCACTCCAACTGAGCTACTTCATCTGCACTGCTACCACACCACTCTAACAGGGGGTCAGGTTGTATCTGACTTTGTCAGTGCTTTTCCTTATGTTATTTCATTTGTTTCTAATTTTATTTTCCCATTAATTTAAATCCTGACTTGTGATCTCCCACTGGTTTGTTTTCAAACCAACACAATAGGTTAAGAAAAGAAAAACTAGAATCGTGTGTTAATTCTATTGGTTAATTAATAAATATAATGAACACTTCTGTAAGTTTGAACATCTACATCTACAACATTTACAACTTGCTGTTAGCCTGCTGCTGCTCGGCTCTATCATGTAATCCCTTCGAACTCTATGTTCAGAAAACTATGAAACTACAAAATAAAGCACTTTAGCAGAACAGCAGCTCTCTCTGCTCTTTTACCTTTGGCAGCAAGGGAAGGTATCCTGTCATAAGCTCAATAGGGAGGTAGCTCATTTTCCGGGCTCCACCCTGTAAATTGTCTTAAACCAATACAGTGTCTCAGGCAAAGTTGCTGCCCTTTCTTTGTGCTTCCTCATTTTAGATCTTTTGACCAGCAATCTGTCTCCCAGTCAGCGTAACAGGAAGAGGAAACGTGTATTTGATCTGTGGTACCTTGTCGTCATCTACCTGCTATAGGAGTGCATGTGCTCTGCTGAACTCATCTGCATTTTGTTTTGATACTGTTATAAACTACTCAGATCCGGTATGGAAATGAGATATTAAAATTTTATTGAGAACTATAAAATGTCTGCGAAGCAAAATGGGGCAGTGCTGGGAGCGTAGCTTGGTGCCAGAGGCTCATCCACAAAATGGCCCTTCAGCCTTTTATATCCTTGCAAATTGCATCAGCCTGACGCATATTAATTTATGGTTTTGCATAGCCTCGCCCCCTTGTCAATCTTCTGGGAGCCCACACTTTCCTGTTGCTGAGACAATCAGGGTTCTCATTGGTTGGAGTCCTTATTCCTTTTATGGTGGTGCTTTCAAAGTCCGGCTGGCAACAGCTCGCTCCCCCTTGCAAGCCCCACAGAACCGACATTACCACACAAATCACCCCACCCCATAAAGTCAACTTGTATAACTAACCCACCCCAACAACATTAAACCTTTTAAAATATATTATCCCCTTAATATTTCCACAGGATAATATCATAATATCCATCTTTATAACTCATAATATAACTAATAATATAATTCATAATTAATACAACATATTGCGAAAGCCAACCTTAATTAATTCATAACAATACAAATTATACTTCTCGCAGTGGTAACCAATTTTATTGCATGGTCCTTACCCTGGTTTTCTCCTGATGCTTTCACACACAAGACATTCCCATTCGTATTTCTATTACGAATCTCTGAAACAGGAGATATTTTGCACCTTTCCAGACCTGGCTGCTTCATTGCCTTGCTAGTCCATTCACACTTCAATCACTAAAGGGCAAAAGCCTCTTAGCCAGGTTGGAAAGAGCCTTGATCCAGTGCTGGGGCATCAGCATTTATCATGTCTAATAGATGACTGTGATAGTGATGACTAGTGACTTTCAAGCACTTGGTTCTGGGGCTATTTGTACATTGCATCAAGTTTTGCCTCCCTTTTAAATGAAAAGTCTGTCTGCTGTGTTTCCTTGTCACTTTTGTTTACAGTGACTTCTTTAAAGAAGTGTTTTATAGCTGTCCTGGGTTACAGTGTATTCTATTACCATGAGCTGTTGAAACCAGGTGTAGCAATGTTCCTTGCCTCCTCCCTTGGGACTAGCTTCTGTTAATGGGCCCATCAGTGCCTTGCCCCATGACTCATGATCCCATTGTGAGATGCTCCGCTCAGGGGGAAGGAACCAAGCATTCCCACCTGGATAAAATCTGGGGTTTGGAACAGCATGGGCAGCCTTACCTGCTGGGATCCCAGAGGACAAGGACTACACCACCACTGGATTTTCAGACTTCTTTTCTACAAGATCACCGCTTCAACAGGACCATTTCAAAGAGAACTGCAGCTACCACTACATTGGACTGCTACCAATACCCTGCCCGGCAGGGTGCCAGGTTGTATCCCTGACTCTGTCAGGCTTTAAACCAGTTCCTCTGTATTATTGTTTTGTTATATATATATATATTAGTAAAAATTGTTATTCCCATTTCCTCATATCTTTGCCTGAAAGCCCCTTAGTTTCAAATTTATAATAATTCGGAGGGAAGGGGGTTGTATTTTCCATTCCAAGGGGGGCTCCTGCCTTCCTTAGCAGACACCTGTCTTTCAAAAACCAAGACAATAGCTTAAAAACCATAAAAAATAAATCAAGGTAATCCCACTCTGATTCTCATTCCCTTCATTGATCATGTAAGAAACACACAGAGAGAACTTTCAGATCTGAATTTTCAGCTTCCCGTAGTGGGAACCTGAGGATGTCTCATGACATTGAGTTGTTTTGGGGACAACAGGACTGGTGTCAGTGATTTCCTCAGGAAAGAAAATAACAAAAGTGTTATTGGTGCTTGAAAAACAGTAAAGGCAAGGTTTTCCAAGGCACATTCCTGTAATTTTGTTGTTTTAAATGACTGTGATACATCTGCCTGGGCTGTAGGTGAGCTGTTGGTAGGCAACGGAGGAAAGTTGTGGAAGGGCAGAAAGACCTAAAAGTCTTCATTTAGCCTACAGCAGGTATTGAGGTATCTGACTGTGGAGCAGAGATGGAGGTACTAGTAGGGCATCCTCTTGAAGTGCTATTCATAGCTATTGTTGAACTGCTGGCACTTACATTACAGCTGCTTAGGGCACCTACACATTGAAGTCTGCTTGCCTGCAATGATGGTTGGAGACACAGCATGATTAACACTCTACACTGTGTACCTTCAGGGGAGCTTGAAGGGTTGCAGGCGAATGAGCAAAGCCCAGCAGGTTTCAGCAGTCCTGCAGACCTGCCAGTTGCTAAAACTTCTAGAGCAGTTCTGTAAGACTAGACAAGTGTTTTCCTAGCATAATAAGGTAAAACAACTGAAGAAGCCACAAGCGGAAAAGGATCATATGAAAGAAGGACTGGATGGAGGGAATACATGCAGTTCTGGAGACTGTAGGATCCTGGAGAGCAGCCATCAACAGACATTAACAAACATCAACCCCAGACATTGCCCCCTGGCATGGTTGGAGACACCTGGTCTGGAAAAGACTGATAAGAGAACCGTGGAATGAGGACCAAAGTAGCATCTAAGGTGAAGAAATCCATAACCAATAAGAAACCAAATATTAAAAAATTGTGTAACTTGGGACCAATGAACACTGAACCAACGAATTTCTATGGGTTTTGATTATAAAAATATGTGAAAAATCCAGTAAAAGTCATGTCCAGTAAAAGTCACAGAATGATTTTCTCTGCTCAAGCTGGGCTGTGTGTGAATGAAATTATTTCTGTTGCACATCTTAGCCAGAACAACATCCTGGCCAGAATAAAATAATGCCTTGATTCTCTAACACTAAAAATGTCATTGGAGAGTTTTTGTTTTTCCGCACTTTCGGTGACAGCCTGAACCTGGGTGAAACTTTTTTGTGGTTATTCAGAGATTGACATCCAAGCTGTCACAGAAGTGGGAACTGATGCTCCCTTTTTCTTTGCAAAGCACCATTCAACTGATGTCCTGTTTAGTCACTCACTGCCTCCATAGTCATATTCCTTCCTGGTACAGACACCCTCCTACTCGTCTTTGCACACAAATCTTCCTATTCACATACTCACTAGGTCAATGTATTGTACTTGATGCTCAGAAAATAGGATGGTTGGAGGATTAATGGTGTCCTTGGTGGTTCTCTTATTTTCTTTCTTGGAACTTAACAACCATACTCAAAGGAGTTCTCAAATGGATTACAGAGGTGATATAATGAATTTCCTAGGGAAAGATTGATCATCCAGAGCATTTTGATAATAGCACTTACAGTTAAATATATACTTTTAAATTTAGTCTGAAGACTGTAAAGTCAAAAATCACTGGTTTTGTCTTGGATATGTGAAAGACTTCCTTTGTTATTTGAGTGAGTGGCCACATAGATGAACTAGCCTGTCAAGAGGTCCCAACTGGAAAAAGTCCCAAGCAAACTGTTACAACTGGTCCCTTCCAGGTCCTTTCATTCTGTGATTACATGATCTATTAAACAGTCCTTTACGGTTTGTGGAATAAAGTGACAGACATTTTTGTTAGCATTTCAAATGCAATCCTGAATTTTCAGCAGCTCATTAAAGTGCTCATTAAAGCCAGCTTTAATGAGTACTTTGAGTGGGTATTTGCATCAGTAAAACAGGAGCATTGAAACTTTGCAAGGAGAAAATGGGAAATGACACAGAATGCAAAACACAAGTGCTCAACTGAGAATGTGCTCTTCTCGCACTGAGAACCAGTCTTACTGAGCATTTTCCACCCAAATGAACCATTGGCACTAAGTCAGCTTTTCTGGAGCTGTTAAGGCTTGTTCTTGAAGCACTGTTCGAGGCACCCTGTCCCTTGGACTAAGATGTGATGCTTTAGGCAGGCCAGCTAAACCTCATGCCAGGACCAGAGATGCTGCCTTTCTCTTTGCATACGCACAAGGAGGCTGTCTGGGCAGCAGGGTTAGAACCCTCCTCTCCAGAGAGTCTCTTCAATAGAAAATATTGAACAGCTCCACACTAACCATGGATCCACAACCATGCTTAGTTTTCCCTTTGACAATGGGCCACAAGCTGAAACAACAGGACATTTGATGACTTTGCTGCCAAGTGAAAATAAATTGTCATCACTTTTTTCTAGTCATAAAGTCTGTGAATTACAGAGACCTTGAACAGAGTTAGCTCTTGGGGCTCTGTCTCTGAAGGTGAGGTTCTTGAGAAACACATGATTGATTTTCCATGTCTTGCTGTGCAGTATAAGGGGAAGAGCAAGGTATTGACTAAAGGCTGGGAAATGCAAGAAAGGTGATTATAGCATGGCAGTCTTTGCAAGTCACTTCAAGATGTTCTTAAGACAAACTATCAGTTAGTCATTATGCATTATCTTCTTCCAGTCTGGCACAGAACAAGTACTTATATGGTACAAAACGAACAGGCAGCATCACAGAGTGCTTTGGAGTAGGTACTGGAGGGCTTTAGTTCATCTGACAGCATTGCTAACATAAGGTTCTCACCTTTGTTTATGCAGCCAAGGCTTCCAAAAACCTGAAACACTGGGCATTTCTCTCCTTAAAATCCATCATGCTGGCAATCTGTAAGCAAATAGATTCAGTAACTTATATCTGATTCTTCCACATACAGGAATGGACCAGTCTCTTCCTCCCACAGGAAATGAAAGAGAATGTTTTGAGACAGGAAGATGAAGGCCAGACTATAAGGAAGATCAAAACCGAGATGGAACCATGAATGACATGCAGAAGTGCCAAAGGGAAGAACAAGGACATGCAACAGGAAACAGCAGCCACAATGTTCCTCCTGTTCTTCAAAAGAGCCATCACAGCCTTGGGAATAATGATGCCCCAGAAAGGGAGACAGCAGCTTCTGGATCATGGTTGTTTTTGAGCACATCAGATGGGTAAGCAGAAAAGGCTCAGCTGCTTCACCTAAAGGACAAATATGACTCAAACCGCATGGTTTTGAGCTCATGGGTTTAAGCTCAAAATTTATGTGTTACTAGCTCATTACTAGATTTACACTAGCAAGAAAATATGCCCTGCCATAAAATCAGTGAGTGCCCAGAACCAGCTCACTGCAAGGCAGAGAGGAATAAACAGCACAGCTGCATCAAGGGTTTGTTGAAGACAAGGACGTTTACTGTCATCTTTGAGCTCTGGGACTGAATGGTTGATCCTGGAGATCTCTTTCAACTCCACTCCTGATAAGTATGACAGACCAGATTAGAGATCTACTCTCAAAAGATCCATCCCAACATCACCAACAGTGGTCACTGCTTTGGAAATTTCTTCTGGGTCCTATTTCCTGTGGACCATCCTTGATATCACCCCCAGTCCAGTGAACAACACTTGACAGAAGTGTCTTGATGGATGGGCAGAATCTGTGACTAGAAACAGGCAACAGTTTCATGTGTTCAAATTGTATTAAAAATATTTGAGAATACTGGTAGTCAATTTTTCCAGTAGCCCTACTTTAAGTCTGTATCTATTTTCTGTAGTTCCAGTATATTTAAGTATTACCCTTTTCCCTACATCCCTACTCAATGTAAATCATTTTAGCAGCAGGAGAAATACTGATTTCCCTTAGGTAAGCACCCAGCACCCAGTGTTAACCCATGCTCAGCGATGAGCAGTTTTAGCTAGCTGTATGACCCACAGATCAAAAAATGACCCAAAACTTCTTTTCACCTTCCTGGCTCCCTGGGGAGCCAAAAGCAAGTGAAGTGTTATTGCAGGGTGTTGGAGGTTAGGATTTTTCCTTTTTGTTTTCTTTCTCTAAGGGAATTTTCTCCCATTTTGTTGCTAAGAAACAATAATGACCAATACTTAAGAGAGACAAAAGAAGTAAACACGGAGAAGGGGAAGGAGTGCAGCTGGCTTTACTATCATAGCTGAGGAGTTTCTCTTGGAGGGGAGAAGTGAGTTACAGTGAGATTTGGGCTGGGGGAAGCGGCTGGGCGCAGCTGCTAGCTAGCTCTCTCGCTGTCTCGGAGGAGGAAGGTCGAGCTGCTGCTTGGGAGGGGAATTCGCTGCCGCTGACGGAGCCCAGCCCTGCCCTGTTTCTCCTGCCTTGAGTGAGCCTTTGCTCATGAGAGCAGCCATTGAACTGGGACCTTACTAACACCCTACCTCAAGAAAAAAAGGACCTTCACCATTCACTCGGGTGCCTCAGGGTAAACCCCGGGACCCTCAGCCCTCTTCCTCTTCAAGGGCGCCTCTCCTTACCGTGTTTGGGAGCCAGGCTGCCACTGCCCAGCCCCGCCGTGCCTCTGCCACTACTCGTGTTTTTTGCTACACTGTAGCCCGCACACCCTGCCTGCTGGGATACCCTGCCGAGGTTCTGATACATCTCGTCTACCACTCCGGGATTTTGCAAGTCCCTGCCGTTCCAGCTTGCTGCTTCCGAGGTGCCTGCTACAGCTCCTTTGGCTATCCAGAGGGCCACTGGGACCAGCTGCCTCTGAGGGTTGGTAAAGGAAGCCCCTTTTCCATCCCTTTCTGCCGGCTGCGTCCGCTATTACCGCGTGAGAGAGAGACAGGTGGGCTCGCGCCACAGCGCCCCCTGCAGCCGCGGGGGAATCATTGCACCTGCCCAACCCAGCCGGGAGCGAACCGCGCCCCTGCCAGCTGTGGCCCTAACTACACCAAAGGGGAAAGTGCGTGACAGCTGAGAGAAGGCTGCTCCTGGGTTTCTGTTTCTGTTTGTTGTTGCTGCAGTTGTTGTTTGTTTGCTTTGTTATATATATATATATATATATATATATATGCACACTAGTAAAAACTTATTTCTTTTCCCATATCTTTGCCTGAAAGCCACATAATTTCAAAGTTATAATAATTTGGAGGGAAGGGGATCATATTCTCCATTCCAAGGGAGGTTCCCGCCTCCCTTGGCAGATGCCTGTCTTTCAAACCAAGATGCAGGGACTGGAACAAAGCACGTACAATAAGGGGGTTTTTGCTCGCAAAGGCTTTCTTTTTTCTGGTGGTTAAAGGGGAGCATAAACCCAAAGATAACCTCCAGAATGCTGATGAGTGCAGGAGGCATGAGGAACTGCCTAGAAGGTAGAAAGTTCATTTGTTCATACTCAAAATACCAGGGATTTCTACTATGTCTGCAGAAATCTCACTTAGGTGTTTAAATCTAGTTGGTCTTTCAATGTAGTTTATTTAGAATATGATTTCCTACACATTTGGAAAAAGCAACCTGAAAAAAAAGGAGAAATGGTTATTTGTCTTGATACAATCACCTGCCATTTGAGCTAACATAGTGTGACAGTAGCATGGGTTTTCTTCTTCTGTTTCCAACATACAAGTTAGACACTACACCAGATTTGTTAGTTCTGGGCTGCCTGCTTGCTGCAGTTTTTGGAGAAGATGCTGCTCTCTGAGGGCTGGCATGCCAGAAGCAGAGGTGACCCCAGTACAGGCCATCCCCTTACCAACAGGGTCTGACCACAGTGGGCAGGGCTGGTTACTGGTAACAGGGTCCTTTGTCACAGACATGGCAAGTGGCAAATGATGTCCAAGGTCCATCTCTGTATTTCAAACAGGAACAAAAGGAGGTGGAGCCAGAGGCAGGGCTGGAAACGAGACTGCAACAGGGCTCCCAGTATGGATGCTTCGAGCAGAGCTAGCTTGGAAGAAAAAGCAGGTCACTAAGGACTCAGTCAAGTTTTGAACGCCTCCATTGATGGAACCCTCAGGCCTCCATAGGCTTCTGCCCTTGTGTTTGGCCACTCCAAGTAAGTCTATTTTTGGTTCTGCCTGTTCAGACTTTCCCTTTCTGTATGTGTGCCCATTGCCTTTGGCTGCTATTTTGCCAGAGCAGCCTGTGTGTGAAAACACTGCCTGGTGAGGCAAGGAGGTGTGGGAGGCTCAAGTAGATCAGAGAGGATGAAACCTTCTCTCAGAGCCATCACTTTGCATGATACAAAACTTTTCCTAACTGAACTTCCTGGCTCTTCACCAAGGTGTGGGATGCCAGAGCTCTTCCGGGAAAAGACTGGGACAACTTGCTGCCAAAAATAATATTTTCCTATATTGCTTTGAATTGCTGTGGAATATATCCAAGCTGTAGAGACCAACTTGGAATAAACAGGATTCTATGTGCAAAGCATATAGAGCACAGAACATCTCAGAAAAGGATCAGTGTGTGAATTACATGAGATATATGGGAGAAGAAAAACAAAGTTCCTGGTGCAAGTAACTTGGGTTTTCTAGCAATATCATGTTGAGAGCTCACATGTGGAAACTGAGCTTGGAAGCTTCAGTACAGATAAGAAAAGCCCTAGTCAAGTTGTTGTTCCTGGAGTTTAGTCTTCATTACTATCTTTGAGCAAAAGAATTAGATCAACATGTCAGACTCACACAGTAAGAGCTTAGAGGTAGCTGGTTTCCTACAGTGAGGAGCAACCATAATTCCAGACCATCCACAGAAAGTGAGTTTGCTTGGCCCTATAATGACTTCTTAGTAACCTGGAGGAACTATAGATTCTAGGATTCTAGAATTCTATGAACCAGCCTCCAATGTTTCTGAAATACTCAGACCCATAGTTACACTACCTGTTAGAGCTCTTGAATTTTGCTCTGATGAGGGTCCTAAGACCCAGCAAAGGGTCCAAAAGAATTCAAAAGCTGTTTTTCATTTCTCATGGCAAGAGAACTCAAAAGTTGTTTTCCTTTGTCATGGCAGTTCATCATATTCAGGGTGGATTTTTAGTGATGACTTAATGCTAAATACTTTTAACACTTAGATACCCTAAAGCAGCACACAAGCCTGTAGGTTTGCATCAGTCTAACTACTTACATTCCCACAGGCATACATGACCACCAAGCCCCTGCAGTGATGCACAGGCAGCACCTTTTTTATGTTACAGTCTTGACAGGATTCACAAATGAGACTTTCTTCCCACCTCATCTTTGAGACAGGATCTGTCAGATTTTGAAATAAAAAATGAAGACTGCAAACTCTACCATGTGTGGCTCACATCCCTCCCCATTCCTGTGAGCCTACTGTCCCTGTGAAACCTGTTCTGTGCTCAGGGAGCCCAACAGGTTGGATTTAGAGAGAATAAACACTCTGAAATGCAAAGGGCTAAAGCCAGGCAAAAGGGATTTCAGCCTTTGTTCACTGCCCAGCTAGAGCATGAGTCAGAAGATGGTACAGTAAAGCCCAGTGGAAGCTGATACAGTTACACTGGTGATCTCACTAGAGCTAGTACAACTAATGACTTGCTTTTGACTGCTGAATCTGCCAGAAGAGGGGCATGTACTGATGGACTTGCAATGGTATGACCAGAGCAGCCATCCTGTGAACAGTTTTGCTATTTGAGAAGATGTCATTGAATTCTGCTGGCGTGGGCTGGGAAGGGAAACCCTGTGTGCCTCAGTAAGTGGCTGAGGTGTGCACGACTAATAGAGAGTATTTTGCACTTCAGAGTGTCTAGCAACCAGCATTTCCTGCAACGTCATCCATAGGCACAGAACTCCAGTGTTTCCTGACAAATATCTTATTTATGAAGACAGGTTATGACAAGGCTCAGGTAGAGTAGGCCATCAAAAATCATGTCTACCTCTCTTCTCTGAGAAAGTGATTGGGTTTTTTTATTTCCTTCTCCAAAAGGTACTTGCTGAAATGTACTGCCAGGATGCCCTGCAAGAACTCTCTGATTGTAGAGGTGGCTGACCAATAAGGTCTGGGAGCTCAGGAAAATTTCTGTTAACAGAAGATAAATGAAAAACTACTGTTTCAAAGAAGAATGAGAAACATGGAAATCACTTCTGCTAGGAGCGGAAGAGTGCCCCTGTCTTATCTGAGATGGAAAAAATTGACATCCTCTCATGAATAAAGGAAGATCACAGCCTCTCCTGAAGTCTTGGGCTATTAAGCATTTGTAGGAACTCATCCATCACTGGTTTTTAACTAGTTCAACAAATACTTCAAAGGCAAACACTTTATTTCAAGTCAAGTAGAATATTTATTGGACTGCCTAAGGAGTCCGCTTCACTATTCCACATTTTTATCATCATTTTACATTAACTACTTTGGTGACTTTCTGCTACCTCAAAACTTGCATATTTGTCAATAGAAATGTAAATATAATAAACATAAATCTGATGAGCTCTGATTTCAATTTAGTGACTTAAGTTGTATTTTTAAATAATTTGAAATGCCAAGGAACGTTCTCAACATAGACTGTGTTCCTGCATCATTTCTCCTGGCAACAAAGACACCTCAAGGAACACCATCCACTTTAAGGCCTTTTTATTGCTTTCTTTTGGAGTTCCAGTGACCCCAGTTAGCTTTTAGAGCAGCACTGATGAAAAACGTCAAAAAAGACAGGAAAAGAAAACTGGAGCCCTCAAATAGAGCCAAACAGCCTAACTGACTGTAAGACTCATTCATTAAATACTAAAAACAGTGCTGTGAGCACAGAGAGTCCAAAGTGCTTTACACAGGTGGGCGAGTCTCATGATGTGCTGTGAAAAGAACTAATCCCTTGTTCTCCCTGCTGAGAAAGCAGAGGCATGTGGGGCCAAATCCATAGCACACTGCAATGCTGGTGCCGGGAGACATCTTGGATGAGTCAAGGCTCCCTTCTGGCTCCCTGAGCACTACCATGGAGTTATCAGTAACATGGTCTGCCATGCCTGGTGCCTTGTTGTTTCTGCCCCATGCCATTGGCTAAGATAACCAGGAGAGCAGTCTCTCTTGGAGACCTCTCTAGCCATGAAAGTTCTCTGTCTATGTCAGAAGACTGAGCATCTCACCCACATCTTAGCTCAAGGACTCTCCCCCTTAAGGTGCTGCTTCTTCCAGATAAGCTTGTGGCCTTTGTGTTGGGCTTTGCCACCCCATTATCAATAGGATCAAACCCCTGGGACAGCCTCACCCCAGACATGATCCCACCCAACACTGAGACCAAGGTGACACAACAACACTTCCAGAGGATCACTAATTAAGAAGGAGAATTAAGAAGGAGAAATAAGGCTTGGAGGCACTGATGGAGGTCAGAGGTCTGGGTTGGGGTAGGGTCCTCAGTGTCTGCTGAGTGGGGGTATAGGGTATTGGGGGGGGTTATTGAAGGGTGTGGTGGTTTGTACCTGAATTGATGGACAGTTGTTTAGACCAATAACGCTTCTCAAAATTTACATATTTAAACCGCGTGGAAACGCGGGAACTCTCTCTTGCTTCTGGCTTTTGGACAGGTAACTGGGCTGCCTGTTCGGCCCGGCGGGCCAGGCTGGGTCTGGCAGGGCCTGGCCGGGCCTGGCTGCTGGTCCCTTCAGCACGGTTTAACAAGATCGTGGTCGCTCAGTTAAACATTTCAGCTGTTCGTGCTCCAGTAGAGCAGCCTCACGGCTCCGTGCGGGCCAGGATAGCCCCCACTCTCCGCTGCCTGGCCGCTCATGTGATCAACAGAGACAGATAAGTTCCAGCTGCAGGCCCAGGTGAGATTAACTCCTTCAACGCTGTAAGTTCCCCAGAAGAGTTGAAACCTGCAGACATCAATCCTCTCCCAGGTCAGAGGAAAGGGAAAGACAAAAGCACGTAAATAGACACCATGATAGTGACACCAAAGTGACTATGAAGAAGAAAGAGCTGAAGCCCAGAGGGAGGAGATAGAGGAGATGCTTTAAACCTGAAAGCTGAAATTCTTTTGTAAAGCTACAGTGATGGACTGTGATACGTCGGAGAACCCCTTGTGATTTCATTATAAGCATGGGGGGTAGAGTGTTCAAATTAGCCACAAGCAAAGATGCCTGTGCTGAAATAAGTAAATGTTGAAGTAGCTGTGATCCACTGAGAAGCCTGAACTGAGAAAGATAGTGATGAAGTAAAGACTCTTGCTCCCAGAGAAGAAGACCTCTGTTCCTAGAGATGAAGATGATCCCAGAGATATGAAGAGAACCTTTGCTCTTGAACAGCTCATCCTTTAAATAGTACCCTGTTAGCTAAGATTGAACCCTCGAAAACAGCTGTGGGGAAAGCTGTAAGTCAAGGGAAGGGAAGTTTCACATGCCAGCAGAAAACCAACCCGGGCGGCTGTTGAGCTGCGACATTGAAGCCACGAGAAGACTGTTTCTTGTGGAGAAGCAGCATAACGTGGCAAAAGACACTCCTTTCCCTAAGTGAACTGATGAAAGACTATTATAGAAGAGGTAAACTGACTGAAATAATTCCAAGTTTGTGTCTTTATGTTGTAACTGGGAGGAGGGAGGAAGATGGGGGAAAGAGAAGTATTCTGATGGTTTAGTCTGACCCTTATTATTCCTTTTTCTTTTAATTCGTTAATAAACCTCTTTATATTTTTTAAAGTTTAGAGCCTGCGTTTGCATTTCTCCTAATTCTTACCTCACAGAAAGTAAGAAATGCGAACAAGCCCACTACACTTAATTAGTGTTTCTGGCCGGTTTCAAACTGAAATTGTGGGGGATGATGAGAGAGAGCAGATAACTGCACTCAGAGGAAAGGAGGGGTAAGATCGTTGGAAAGAGAACTGTATGAGGGACTAGGATGGTGTAATCAGGAAATATCTCAGGTTGGAAGGCATCCATAAGGATCAACGTATCTCCCCTTTTAAGATGCAGACAATAAACCTCCTCTCTTGGAGCAGAGGCGAGAGAAAGTGAACGGGAAAATGGGGATAGTAAAATCCAAGCAGGAGTGTATGGAGGGGCTCCTGCTTTCCCCTTCCTTCTCTGGAACCCTTTTCTATGTGGTTGGCAGAGAAGTCAGGAAGGCCCTGGCAGGAAGGTGGGTTGCTTTGCTCCACAGTGTTCACAGGGCAGCTGCGAGCTGGTGCCAGCACATCCTGTCTAGTACGAGGCCTGAGAGACACCTGATGCTGTCAGTAGTGACCAAGGTAACAAGAGGGTTCCTGCAGCCACAGTCATGAAAATGATGTTGGTACACTGTGGTAGGATCCATTTCCCTTTGGACATCAGTGGTGGATGTCTCTGTTGTAGCCAGCAGGCCCAGCCCCCAAAGGAAGCAGGTAAGCATGTGGTGCTATCCCATCTGTGCTCCCCTGTGGTGGTTTAGGCCGAATTCAGGGAAACGTCCAAAAGGAACGTCTCCTCAAAGGAAGGCAGGCCACAACCACCCTTCCCCCCAGCCGGGTTCGGGAAAAAACAAATTTTCCTTGGAGGAAAGTGAAGGAGAAAATAAAAACTATTTATTTAACAAACACACAGGAAAATAATAATAATAATGCTAAATAATAAAATCTCTCACTCTGGAGAGAAAACCTGAAAGATTTTAGAGTCCTTCTGTGGGTGCGGCCTCTCTTCTCCTCCTCGGAGCTGGGTTGGCGTGGGGGGCCCCCCGCTCCAGGCCGGTGGAAGGTCCCCGGTGGGGTTCTGATATTCTGGTGTTCTGAACAAGTCCAGAAGAGAAGAAGGGAAAAAAACCCAAAGTCCCAAGAGGAAAAAAAACCTCAACTCTCCGTCCTTCTCTGAAGAAACAGAGCCGTAGAAGCTGACCGAAAAGCCAGAAGCAGTGCTTCCTCTGCCTGCCGCAGAAGTAGCTAATCTCTGTGTCCTTGAAGCACAAACTGTTTTAAAAAGTTCGCTCAGTTTTTTTCCTCTGTCTCTTGCATCCAGTTTTAAAGGCATAGAAAGGCTCAGGAATCATGTCTGGGCATAGAGCGGTGGTAGGGGATACAACAGCATACAGTCACCCCAAGACTGCAGACATTCCCAGCAGCTCCATTTCATCTCCCAGTAACCTCAGGGGAAAGTCCAGAATGAGGCATCTCTGCTCCTTCCCATACCAGGTTCCATCTGCTGTTCATCTGCTGACATCTAAACTTGGCAGAAAGAACATCTCAAGGAGATTAACCTTTGACTGAACCTGGCACTTAACCATTTAATTTTATGGAAAATACCCTCTGGATGGACTTCACTAAAATTCTTGTTGAAGTAGAACTAAATAATGAAGCTGGGAAAGATGGGGATTTGTAGAGGAAATGCAGAGTGGGCAGGGAGCTCACCCATAGGTACTTGAAGGTAGAAGTGGAGATGGCAGCGTAGGTGTTCAATGGTGAATTCATACATCTGTGACTCCCTCTGGTATTTCACCCCTTTTGCCCTCCACAAGTTGCTTTTTCCTTACAAATTGTCCATACTCTCCTGAGCATGTCTCCTTTGATACCCTCCTCTGTTACATTCCCCTTTGGTGCTTGCTAGTGCACACACTGTGGAGGGACACTTCTTCTGTGTGGGACCTGCCCATGGTGGACATGTGAAGGCTTGGAGAAGGAGGAATCCAGGGTCACTGTGGAGGGAGCCAGCTAGGGGTGTGGCCTGAGAACCAAGGGGGCTTCTTAGGAAATTATGGACTTTGATGGCCTCAGCTAGCTACATTTACCCATTGGCTCTTCACCAGACTAGGTGCATTTGATTAATGTCTTCCTCCTAAACTGACTATCTGAAATATAAGCAAAACTTGACCTTGAAAAGGCATCAAAGCATGTCTTGAGACACATGTGCACATAATGGAAAATTATGCATATTGTGCTGCAGGAAAAGAATGGAGTATAGGTATGCAGCACAGTTGGAGGGGCTGGATTGCTCACTTCTCTGCTCCCTTTAGCACATGCATTCTGCCCATCTGTTAACACCTTATTGTGCTGTCTCCTTCTGTTACAACCTTTTCCAGCCACTCTTTCTGCAGTGTAGGGGATATGCTGCCATCAGGACATTGAATGCCTCTCCAAATCTTCATTTCTTTTAAAGTCAAAGGGACTGCATTGATGAAGAACCCTCTTTTCAACAGAATGCCTTGGCAAACTGCCTCATCCAACCCAATTTGGGCACTAGATGCCACACAGGTGAGTGTCTTGACTGGTCTTCTTAAATCTTACTCTGAGTACATCTCCCCAAGGCCCATGCAGAACTATCAGGGAGATCCATAGGTGAATGGTCACTGCAGTTATGTACCTCACAGAGCTTCAGCTCTGCTCTGCAGATGGTAAAAACAGAAAGTGTGCATGAAAAATTATGTTACTCCATTTCAGGACTCCTGAACTCTGCAGGACTGACTCATGCTATGCTCCTTCCCATTACTTGTTTTAACTCTTGCAGTTATTGCCTGCCACCATGACAGAATGGAATGACTGATGCTGTATATATATTAATGATTTGATATTTAATAAGGAACCAGTCATACACCTGCCTAAGGCATTTGGACCTTCTTATAGAATCACAGGCAGATTCAGGCTGGCAGGGACCTCTGGAGGTCACCTTGTATAACCTTCTCCAAGCAGGACTAACTTTGGAGCCAGAGCATCTCTAGCAGGGTTTTGTCCAGTCAGGTTTTGGAAATCTCCAGGGATGCCGACTCTACCTGCTCTGGGCATCTCCTCCAGTAGCTGATGTTCTCTTTTTTAACAATTTTTTTCTGATGTGCAATCATAGTGCCTCTCTGTGTGAGCTGCCTCTTGTCCTTGTGCTGTACACCTGTGAGATGAATCTGGTACAATCTTCATTAGGACCGTCCTTTCAGGTAGTTGAAGACAGAAGTTTGATTGTCCCTAACGCCTCTTTACTTCAACTTCTTGTACATTGTGCGCTCTCGTTCCCAATCATCTTACTGTCCCTCCACTAGATTCTCCAGTTTTTCAGACCTCCCTTGCCCTGGGGAGCCTCAAGGAGGGCACAATTCAGAGATATGTCTCCAAGGTGCAAAGTCAAGGGTGTTAATCACTTCCTTAAATTTCTGGCAGTTTTCTCATTAATACTCAGTATGTGCCTGGCCATCTTCATCACCTGGTTGCTCTTTAGACTCTGTCTAAGCTGGTGAAGCTGTTATGCAGAGGGTCTTTTAAGGGAGCTGCGCCCCATGTAGTTGTCCCCTACTTGTCCTGGTTGCATAGAGTTATTCATACCATGGGCAGGAGCAGATATTTCCCTGTGTAAAAACTTCATAAGATCCTTATTGACCCATTCCTCCAGCTTATTGAAACGTCTCTAAATGGCAGCTGTATTTCCCAGGGCTGACTGCACCACGTCTGACACATTCCTGACCTGTTGGCATGGCTTCTCAGGTTTAAGTCCATATTAACACAGGAGCTGATAGCAGAACACAGCAAGGGTTGTTTAACAAATCATAACTCATTCATGTAACAATTTATGGCTGTGAAGATATGGAGAGATGGAGAGAGGGTATGCTTTGTCAAGAAATTCTGCAGGGATGGGGTGGTGATGTTCCTGCTACGGAGGCAGGAGGGGGCCCCAACCTGATGTGGAGTACTAAGACTGGGCAGGGGGGAATGCACTGAACAAAAGGACAAAACCACACTGAAGCCCTGAGCTACAAGGCAGATCTCCCTTCTCCCAGCACTTACCTCTGCTATTCCCATTTCCATGTGTATAAATATTCTCTCTCCCAGTCCCAGCGTCCCAGGACATGGTCCCAGCAGTAGGCATCCACTTTCCCTCCTCCGTGAGCTCCAGCCCTTGGCCAGAAGGGAAGAGGCACTAGGGAGGACAACCCCCCACTCCCTGTGTCCCGGTCCAGGTGAGCCCTTCAGCTTATACCTTGGTTTTGCCATTTGCTTCAGAGACTTGGAAGTGGTGTGATGAGGTCAAACAGGACCAGCCAGGGAGGGCTACACAGACAGTGAACGGGCTGGAGGAGAAGCCATATGAGAAATAGCTGAGATCACTGGGTTTGTTCAGCCTGGAGAAGACTGAGGACATTGGGGTCTGTAGATTCCTCCTGATGGGCAGCGGAGGGGCAGCTCTGATCTCTGCTTTCTGTGACCAGGAACAGGACCCAGGGAATGGCTGGAGCTGTGCCAGATCAGGGTCAGGCTGGATATCAGGAAAAGGTTCTTCCCCCAGAGAGCAGTCAGGCACTGAACATGCTCTCCAGGGAATGGGCACGGCCCCAAGGCTGCCAGAGCTCCAGGAGCATTTGGACAATGCTCTCAGGGACAGGGCGGGATTGTTGGGGTGTCTGTGCAGGGCCAGGAGTTGGACTCGATAATTCTTGTGGGTCCGTTCCAGCTCAGGGTATTCTGTGATTCTGTAATTCTAACCTGAGGATTAACCCAGGGAAGCTGAATGTGGAGGTGCTGTCTAACCCTCTGCACTTCCCTGCTGGGAAGTCATTTGTCTCCATTTCAGAGAGGATCTATAGATCAAAATTAAAACCATGAGCAACTCTGTGTGGGACCTGGAACCTGATTGCATAGGGCAGTGTCATAATTACAAAGTGTCGGGGTTTAATGGCGTCTAGCTGGGGGAAAAACTCAGTGTCTGTTTACCGTATTATAAATAGTGATAAAACTGTGTCGCCATAAAGAACTTTCTTCTACTATCTTTAAATATTCACAAGCATTTAGTGAAATGCAGAGGGAAATAACTAAATTGTGCATTACTCTGTTTCTAAAGAAGACCTGAAAGGATTAAAAAATCAGTACTTTTCCCACTTGTTCTTTCTGCTTGCTCTTCCATTAGAAATTCTGGCCCAGTGTATGCAGTTTTTTCCTGGAAGATGCAAAGGTCAACTGGAAAGCTGGTGTTGGGGTTTTGGGAGCTCCTTTCTTTCATTCTTTTCTTTTCCTCTGGAGGAATTTTTTCCCCATACTAAGGGATAATTGCTGGGTGCTTAAGAGAGACAAAAGGTCTGGCCACAGGGGGAAGGGGCCTAACTGTCCTCTTTTACTTCGGGTTTTTTTTTCAGGTGGGAGCGGGGATGCCACAAGCTTTGAACTGAGAAAAAGGTTTGGGTACAGTGCCTAGAGTTCTTAGTTCTCTCGGCATTGAGAGGGGAGGGAGGCTGCAGCCGCAGTGGGGAGGAGTTCGTCGCCACTGCAGGGTTCTGCCTTCTGCTCCCTTCTTTCTACTGTGAGTGGGAGCTCTGCTTGCTGGAACAGCCGCTGCTCTGGGACCCTATTTTTTAACACCCTACCTCACTAAAAAGAAGGAGAGGGACCCTTTCACCATCTGCTCGGGTGCCTCAGGGGGCCCCGGGACGCCAAGCCCGCCTTTCACTGCACTGCTGGGAGGCAGCTGCCCTGCATCTGCTGTTTCTTTGTTGCTGTTTTGAGCCTTCTCTGCACTGTAGTGCCGCCAGCACCGCACCCCCTGCCTGCCAAGACCTCCCCGGGTTCCCACTGGCTGCTGCTCAGGAGTTCGATACATCTTGTCTACCATCCGGGATTTTGTGTTCATCCCTGCTGTTCCAGCTGCTGCTCCCGGGGGTCCTGCTGGGGCACCGGGATCGGCTGCCCAGGGGGGTTGTGAAGCCTTTCTCCCATCCCTTCCCAGCCCGGCCCAAGCCGCCATTGCCGCGTGCTCCCTGAGCTCGCTCCGGAGCGCCCCCTGCAGCCGCGGGGGAACCATCGCACCCACCCTGCCCACTGGTGCCACCAGCGCCCCTGCCGGCCGTGAGCGGAACTGCACCAAAGAGGAAAGGGCCTGACAGCTGGGAAGGCTGCACTGGGTTCTGATCCTGTTTGGTGTTACTGCCATAGTTATTGCTGTTTTGTTTGCCTTGCTATATAAATTTACATATACATATACATACATATATTATATATATATTAGTAAAGAACTGTTATTCCTATTCCTCATATCTTTGTCTGAAGGTCCCTTAATTTCAAATTTATAATAATTCGGAGGGAAGGGAGTTACATTTTCCATTCCAAGGGGGGCTCCCGCCTTCCTTAGTAGACACCTGTCTTTCAAACTAAGACAGCTGGTCAGACTGTAATAATAGAAATTTCATGCAGATGAATCACAAAAATACCCTCTCCAAATCTTTTTTGTCTGTAAGTTTTAAATACAACGAATTAAAAATTGTTTTCAAATAAGGAAAATTTTCTCAATATTGTGTTATTACTGCCCCTGCATTGCTGCTTCTGTCCTTTGGTGCTGAAAAATCTCTAATTTTGTACATCCTGTGATTTCCCTGAGCAATCAGAGAGACCAAAGGACACAACAGATACTCTGCAACAATGGCCAGAAGGGCACATTTTAAGCCTCCTTTCTTAGGGCACTGTGGTTATTGTCCAGAGACCTTGCTTGGTCCATCTGAGTGTGATTTAAAGGGAACTGCAGCACCTGAATTAAGGAAAACCACCAGGATATGTTCCGTAACCTGGTTACATCTAAGAGTGGAGATGCTGACCATGGTGTGAGCCCCCTGTTCAACCCCAAAGATTCCCACCATGGAGAAAGCACCAACGGACATAAAAATACATTTTGTCAGACTGTTTTCTGTCCTGGGTTATATTGTCTGTGTCAGTGACATAAAATGTCTGTGCTTCAGCATGTTGAACTCCATATTTCAACAGGCTATGAGATACCCTGTGGTGCCACAGGTGTTTCAGCAGCCTTGCGGGCAGTGTTGATGCTGCTGCACTCCAGCCCACCCAGAGAGAGCCCATGCTGTGGCACAGGCATCTCGGGATGGTAAGGAGTGATGAGCTTGGCTGTGGCATTTGTCCTTTCCAATGGCAGGAGCAGGTTAGAGGAGATATGTCCTTTATGCTCAGTTCATGGCCGTGAAGTCATGACAGGCTGTTGGTGCTGGAGGACTTGGCAACTGTAAGGCCCCAGATCTTGCTCAACGAGTCTCCTAAAAGGGCTGAGATTCTTTTATATACTTCGAGTCAGACGCATGGGAGGAAATATTGACAAGATATTCCTTAAGAGGTCAAAACAACAAAAACTTTATCGGTAAACTTTAGAAAATCAGAGGACTTTGGCAAAAGGTTAGAGTAAAATTTGATCAACATAAAGCATTTCACAAAGCATTAACTTAGCCCATTCAACTTAGCAAACTTCAAACCCATCCAATTTTAAATTACTCAAACTCTGAGAAGGGCTTAGAAGAAAAAAGAGAAAGAGAGAAGAGATACAGAAAAAAATGAATATAGCTACTACTCTTGGTTCCAGCGGTGTTCAGCTGAAACAAATTCCAAGAGAAGGTAGGGTCAAGATATATGCTTGCCTTGTGCTCTGGCTTAAGTACCCTATGGCTTTCCTGGGCCCTTCCCTCAGGTGGAATTTTGGTCTGGTGGGCACTCAGGAGCTGGGTTACGGGCTCCAGGGGTGGGTGTGGAGCATTGCCTCCAGTGTGCCAGGGATTGGCAGCCACTGCCAGGCTGGGATACTGGCTCTAAGGGGATGGGTGAGGTGTGCAGAGCAGGGCATCACCTTGCCAGGGCAAGGCCCGACCTGCCCCTTCCCCCACACACCCCCAAAATGTTTTGAGCCAGCAATCCTTCCAGTCCCTCACAGGAAGACACTTCACCTCAGGCAGCAAGAGGTGAGGTACAGTGTGAATGCAGTTCCCGAGTGGAGAAGGGGTAGTACAAGGCAACCTGCAGTAAGGGGGAGCCATCCTGCAGTGCTCTGACCCTCACTGTCCCCTCACCTTGTCACTGTTCTTGCCAGAGACACTGTGAAGCCAGGCTGTGATAGTGAAGCCTGGCCAGGCTCTATATCCCACAGGTCTATGTGGGCAGCTGTGTCCAGCATACCTCCAGTGCTAATGCTCAGCCCCCTTCATCTCCAGAGACCTGCAGGGAGCTGTGCGCTGTCACACAATCACACACCCACCTACTGCCCTCAGCGAACCACCCACCATGACGATGCACTTGTTTGGTCTCCAAACAGCCCTTTAGAAGTCCTTGCTAGACTTGAACTATGTATGCCACAAGAGCATCCCCTAACCTTTGCTGCTGTGCACCTACTGTAATCTCCCTGTAGGTAGCCCAGGTCTTCTCCCCTGCCCGTTGCTCTCTCTGCAGTCCTGTGGAACTGAACAGAATTAGCACAGCCTTAACATTTCACATGACCGTAACTGCAACAACAGGGCTGTGCACTTTGTCTCCTGCTAATGGCAAGGGGCAGCCCCATCTCCAGAGCCCCACCAGGGACCTGGCCAGGGCAGCTACAGCTACCTCCTACACATCTGGAGGCCAGAGGAATGTGTCTGGTGCAGCAGTGACATGGGTTTCCTGCCACCTTCTGGGTGGCGGGGGCATGAATAATATGCCAAATTATTTTCTGTAACATGCAGCAAAGTCAGCATGTGGCAGGAGCCAAGCAAGCCCCTGCTTGCAGGCCCTCAACTAGATTTAGCAAATTAACCAGGTTCTTCCTCTTGGTGCAGTGAAGACACCACCATCTTCACCACCAGGCAATAACAGACCTTCACACCTCAGCACATGCTGCTGGTCTATGGCTGGAACCATCCCCATCGCATACCCAGGGTGATGGTTTAGGCCGCTTTTCCAGTCTGCACGTTAAACCTCCATTAGGACTGGCTGCAGTGAGATTAACACCATTAATGACTACAGTTAGTGTTATCAAGAGCATCTACCTGGAGTGTGCTGGGTGCTGCTCCCTCTGGATCTGGCAGTGCTGGTCAGGGGGGTCAGTGTGGACTAGGCATTTGCGTTTATTTTTTAGCTGGTTTTCAGAAAAATACATGTGTGACTTAAATACAACTTAAACTGCCTGTGACTTTAATCCAAACCTGCCAGCACCGTACCTGAGCTGAACTCAGTTACCAAAGCAGGGAGAACAGCATCCAGCTGGGATTTTCTCTACCCTTTCTGCCCACAGGATCTGACCCTCCAGCTGTCCCTCAGGCACCAGTTGTCTCAATACTTATGTTGTGCTGCTCTTTCCTGTGTTGCCTCTCTTTAGTTGTACTTGCCAGTCATCAAAAGAAGGGCTCAGTGGTTCACCCCACTGAATTCACAAGTGATGCCAGCTGCAGCCTGCTCTAGGAGCTGCACCCACTGGCCCCATCGCTGCCAGGCATGCTTGGATCTCCCCACTCCTTCCAGCCATCACATGTCCCCTTCAATGACTAGACTGTAACAGGTAGTTACTATTTCTCTCTTTTTCATGCTTTTTTTTGGGTATCTGCTGTTGTCCTAGGTTAAAATATAGATGCATTCAAGTATTCTATTACCACCAGCTGTGGGCCATTAGCTGTTATCGCCTGCTAATGACCCACCCCTGATAACAGACAATGGGCCATCAAGAAACCCCCACATGACTCATGGACTTCTCTCATCCTACTGTGAGATGCTCCACCCAGGAGGGAGGAGCCAAGCATTCCCACCTGGATATAACTTGCCCTCAGAACTGCCTAAGTTAGCCCTGTCTACTGAATTACCAGCGGACAAAGCTACCACTGGACCTTCATCTGGAGACCTTCTGTAGGATCATCACTCCAGTTGAGCTACTTCATCTGGACTGCTACCACCACTCTAACAGGGTGTCAGGTTGTATCTGACTTTGTCAGTGCTTCTCCTTATATTATTTCATTTGTTTCTAATTTTATTTTCCCATTAATTTAGATCCTGACTTGTGATCTCCCACTGGTTTGTTTTCAAACCAACACAGCTGTCTTTACTGCTCAGACTGTGTTCTTGGTTGCCCACTGTACAGCTCCAGTCCCAGTGCAGGCTGGCCCCATAGGCCCCAGACAGGAGAAGAAATGTTCCTGGGAGAGTCTGCTCTGGCTTCTTTGGGATGCTGAGTCAGGAGGAAGAGGGCAGGGTCCTAGAACACCCCTTTCTCCCCTGTGGATGCACCCATGCATCTCATTCCAAGAGTTTTTTCCCTCACTGTCTCCCAGACACTCTTGTATTCCACCCTCATGGTGGTTACAGCTGCCTTGGGCACAGTTTTTCTCTGGGGAGAAAGGGGGGTGAAGCACAGTAATTTCTACTCAAAAGAAGAGATTAGTCCTTGGACTCCAGTACTCACTATGGTTCAGGACATGGTGCCTAGTCTTCTCCACACCAAGGTCCCTCCCTCCCCCACAAACCCGTGAGTCATGCAGCCCCCACTGACCTTCCCCACTGCCAACCCCCACACCACACCTGGAGCAGGTGGGTACTGAGCAACCAGGCTCTCCAGGCTCAGATTTGACTTGGGGGCACCAAAGCTAGCACTGTTTGTGAGGCAGACCCTGGGGCAAGCCCACCAACAGCACTGCAGCCTGTGGGACTCAAAGGTCCCAGCACAGCATGGGGAGTGAAAAGCATGAGGATGTGAGCACAGGAAGGGGAGCAGTGTTCTTTATGCTTTAACCATTTTTACTTTGAGCAAACTGTGACAGGGCTAACCCATTTGGGGCTTTACTGAGCTCTTCTCATCACTTCTCCACCACCTATCCACTGCCTCTCCAAGATCACCATTTTCTACTGTAAATGCTACATTCAGGCCCAAAGTGGCAGCATCTGGTCCTGTTTCAGAGGCAGTCAGACACCAGGCAACACCTGTGGCAGCTGAACTAAACAATGTGAAATCATTCAAGTGGAAAACCAGAGTGACTTTCAGCAGCCAAACTGCTGAATTTGTTTCCAAGGCCCAAGGTTCCCTCTAGAGATGCCTAGAGTACCATGAGCCCACACCTGCCTGGAACCTTTTGGACCTTCTTATTTCCTGTTACATTTGAGCATTACCAGAGGGAAGGCTTTCCCAGCCTAACAGTCCCAGAGACAGGATGAGAAAGACAAGGAATCTCATCCCTAGGAATAAATCCTTCCTTAGTCACATGGGTCCAAAGAATGTGCTGTGACAAAACATTCTCCACAGGGCTCATGTCCACAGCTGTAATTCCGTATTTGCCTTGCTCCCTTCTCTCAGGATATTAAACTCCATGATCTTACAGATTCTGCTGCTATTTGCAATGGCTAATCTCCACCAGTTCTTCCTTGCACCCAAGTGAGAGACCCAGCAGTGAATCTCCTGGTTCACTGATTCCCAGCACAGAGAGGGGGTCTCCTGGACTGACTGCACCCAGCCCCACTGCCCCTCTGCACCACTGGGGTGGGTGAGGTTCCTGATGAGCACCAAAGGTTTCACATGCTTCCTTTCCTTGATCTGCATGGGTCCATCCTCTGAGCCTCACCTACCAGCTCTTGCTGGCCCATCACGTGTCCCCAAGCCCAGCTGTGCACAGAGCACCCACCCTCCCCTTGTCCCTCCCTGCCAGCACCACATGAGCCATCACACCTACAGCACTGTTGTCTCTCCTCAAAAGTCCTTATTCCTTAGACTCAGTAAATGGATGTTAAAATAAACCAGATATTAATATTTGAATGAAACAAACTGAAGGGCTGCATGCTTTGCAAACTTTATGGAATTGGTGTCACTGTGCTTGAATTGGTGCTTTGCCCACAGCAAACCCTGACGTGGTTTTGTGTTGAGATGTGCACTGAGGGACTACTGAGGGGAAGAATACTGGAGCTCTCTAGCCCAGGAGCTGTGACCAGGGTTAGTTAACTCAGCAAAGACATGATGGATTCAACTATCCACCTGCCCTTTCCCTCTCACTAGCTCAACCAAGGAAACCCTCAGGCCTTCACCCACAGCCCTCGCCCCAGAGCTGTGGGATCCCCACTCATGCTGAGGGGCTCCCTAGACCATGTCCTTGAGCACACAAAAGCTGCCCACTGGGTGCTTCTGGATTCCCTTCTGGTTCCAAAGGAAGATAATTTTGTGCCTGCTGTTTCCACATTGGCATGATTCAGCTGTTTTATCTGCAACTGGAGGTCCACAATAAATCTATGCTTTCCATCAGGTTGCTCCCCAAACCAGTTTTTCCTATTCTGTCCTTATGCATTGATTATTCCAGTGATGGGAAGACAACCGGCAGCATATCTCCCAAAGAGCTTCCAGTTGCGTTCAGATAGATCTCCAGTTTGTCCATGAAAGCTGGAACTTTAATCTTGTCTTTACAGTTTGTCATAACTTAATGCCTTTTTCAAATTACTGCCTGCTCCATATTACATCTTCTGCAATGGCACTGGTTGTTAACTGTTGTAGTCCCCGAGCCACCAGTTGGAATGGCTGGGGGACCAGGGAGCCCAGGAGCTCAGTGGTGGGTGAATTCAGAGATCTAACACCCCCCACAAGTCAGTTGGTAGGATCCCTCTCACCTGGTCTTGTGACCTGTGTGAGGACGGTCCCCCCGGTTGGTCAGCAGCCAGAGGGTCACTCTAACCTTGGGTCACACCGCATTGGCCCTCAGCTGCTGTCCCTCCCCTGTCTGTGCCCCTTGATAAGAACCTGTTGGGCGGAGGCCCGGTCTCTTGCTACCTGGCCTGCTTGGGAGCTGGTCAGAAATAAACATCGGATTCCTCGCAAGGGCCGCCTCTGACTCTGCTTCTGATACCACCAGAGCTAACAAGCTCTGTGTGAGCGTGGCCGCGTGCCGCTATCGCACGGGTGAGAGAGAAGCTGCATGCGAGGTGCTGAACACCGCCAGGAGTTCCTGAGCTAGGATCTCTTAGGGACAAACTGCAGCCTCTACCACGCGCCAAGCCACACAACAGCAGTTAACAGGTGTGGATGAGGGATGAACCCATCTAGGCCACTCTTTTCCATGCACCCTTCTGCTCTGGCTATGAGTGTCCACCCTTGGAGTACAGCTCCCCATCAGGAGCCTGGCCAAGGGCTGAAACATCTGCAGCAACTGACCCTGATAGTGCAGGAACTGGGATGGCTGAGCTGACCAGACCATGTGCTGCTGTTACCTCCTCTCCTCCTATTCCCAAGGTGTAGCTCTTGGGCCATGCCCCCTTTAATCCCAGTATGTCCTTCAGAAGCTTGCATGACCCTGAGGTGGTAACGCAAACCTTTGAGGGTAGAGATGTGATGGGAGCAGAGCTGCTGCTCCACTGGGCTGGCACTGTCCCACAGTTACCCAGCACGTGACAGCTGCTGGGCTCCAGGTCAACATTGAACACTGAGGGCATGACAAAACCCCGTTATCAATCCTAAGCAATTCAGACATACTCACTGGCTGTCACGACACTTTCTAGCAGGAGTAATGTTACCTTCATCAATAATTTAAATCAATGACTGTTCCCTCATAAGAAACCAAGACATTCTATTGAAAAATTATACAATAATCTTATTTTTAATGCAGAAAGAAATTAACAGTGATTATATATAGGGAAAAAAGACATTAAAGTACCAATAACTCTAAGAAATTCTCATGAAACAATAGCATCTGAGTAACATGGAGAGGAAGAGAGTCAGAGAATATGCCACAAACGAGAAAGCAATCAGGAACTAGTGCAGACAAACCTTTTAAAAATTAACTTCCATGCTGTCCATATGCTGCATTATTTAACATAGTGTGGTTACAATACACTTTCATTTATCCAAGTTGTCATCTTGGAACCAACTTCCTATGGCTCTGGAGATGTCTGGGACAAAGGAACATTGTGGAAAACATCCAGTTAAAGCTGCTGTTTGGGGGACTGAGACACGAGAGTTGGGTGTCCTCTGGGTTCACGCACAAGGCACCATCTCTGCAGCCTGGCAATAACACACCTCAGATAACACTTGCAGACATGGCTCTGGTACTGCAGGATGTGTTCAGGGCTGGTTCTAACCAGGCAGCAGTCAGGGGACAGCCTGAAAACACCCTTGGACACCTACACCTAGTGGTGTCCCAGCTGCCTGAGGAGCTTTGCTAACCCGGGTTAGCTGAGACCTCCATTCTCCCTCTCACACAATCCTCTGAGCCCACTGAGTCTTACCCAAAGGGGCAAGTCACAGAATTACAGCAGTGCTGTAGTGGGAACCCTGGAGGTCACCAGTTCACCTTCCCACATGGAGTAGGGCTATCCCCTCCAAACCGGCTCAGGTTGGCCATGGCATTGTTTAACCCAGATCTTGATAGGCCAGGGTTGCACTCCCTGGTGAAGAAGCTTTTCTTCTCCAAGTTCTTACTGCACATCTAGACATCGTGCCCTGCCACATGTTGGGCTGTGGCCCCCAGATCACAGAGAAGAGCATGACCCACTTCCCTGCAAGACAACCTTCCCCCTAGCATGCAGGCTACTTGGGAGACCTCCCTCTCAGATGACCTCCTCCATCAGCTGGAAGAGGAGGCAGCTGGAGGAGCTTCAGCTCTCTCATCCGGCTCATGGCTGCACAGGCTCCTTCATCCCCCACCACTGGCAATGGTCAGCTTTCAAGTTACAGTGTTCTTCTGGGATGACACGTGGGTCACAGCATCCTCTGCCTCTGTGAAGCAGCTCAGCTGACCAGTATCATGCAGGCAGCATTTTGTGATGCTTCCCCAAAGGACCCTTCTCTGCAACCCATCTAGGGCTCAGGGGCTCCTGGACTGGACATGTTGTTTGTGTAACAGGGTTTTCTTCTCAAATCATTTTCCGAGAACATGTGAGCCCTCACCCTCCATACGTACCCCAACCAACCATGTCTACTTGTTTCACTGTGTGCCAAGAGAAGGGAGTAGCTGTGGTTTGGTCCACATCCACCAGTTTCTTCTGACATCCCCAGCTCTTATTCTGAAAGAAGTAAATGCGAGATTGGAGTCCTTCAATCTAAATGGGATAACACTCCTGAGGCATCTTCTGTGCAATTTGAACTGTCCTGATCTATTCAGCCACTTCTCTCACAAATGTTATTCCTTAATTTCTGTTATCTTTGCTGCTCCTTTCTGAACTCCTCCCTCCAAGTTTACCTTCTTCAAACAGATGCTGCAGACAGCATCACTATATGGACAGGCGAGGGATTTAAAGAGCATTGCAAACACATGCCTTGTATTCTTTTTAAGCACTTTTCTTAGTTTCTAGCATCTGAGTCAAATTTAGAGCCCTTGCTGTCTGGGCAAAATCAGGATCACTTTTCTTACACTGATAGCACCTCACTTGCAGTAGCTTTCCTAGCCTTGCTGAGTAGTCATCAGGGCTTTAATAAAAAAGGCAGAGGACTCCACTACGTTATCTTCAAACAGGCTTCACACCTTCAGTAAGTATTGTACCCTTTGGTCTGTTCTTTCATTACATCTTTAACAAGACTTTTTGCTTTCATTTTTCATCAAACACTACTGCATATGACTTTGTCATTTCACTGCCCCTGCACAAGGTGAATCAAATCCTGTGCCAAACCAGGCCATGTCAAAAGTCACTTCTCTTGTGGGTTCACTATTCTCTGCTCCGCAAAGCAGTCACCTTTCTTGCTTTCAGCCTTTCCCGTGTCCTTCTGTGTCCTGAGCCAGCTCTAAATGTTCCTTTAGCTTTTAGGCCCGTAACTTCATTCCAAAAGGGCCTTATGTTATTTGTTGAACCATTTATTTGACTACTGTGACTTCAACGTTCCCTTAGTACATGGTACCACATGACACTGACACTGGAGATGTGTTACATATCATGCATCCTAGCATCAGAGTGACTTCCTTGCATCAGGTGGCTGATGTAATATGCTTTCTGGTGTCCTCATTTAAAACTAGGATTTCAGCTCTTCTCTTCTGACATCTGTGAGGAAGAATGAGACACTTCAGGGGCTAGTGGGCTTAAATGTGAACCATCACAGCTCCTGGAACTCAGGATTCTGTTATCCAAGAGCCTCACATGACTGTCTACATTCCACTGGCCATCATAGAGTGCTGCTCCTAAATCAAGTTTTTTTAAATCCCACTGGCTGACTTTGAACTACAACCACATAAGCTTGTCCTCAGCATTGATCCCTCACACTTGCTCTGCCTAAAGCAGACCTAACAATTTCTGCAGCATAAGCAGCAGGAGATTTTCCCCCTGCGACCATCCTTTCATTCCTCAGTGCAAGAAATCATAGCCACTCCTACATCTCCCAGCACCTGCCAGCTTTCCACTGCAGCACTCAGCACAGCAACATCAACACCCCAGGGCGACAGACAAGTACCTGCCTGGGATAAGCATTAGCAGAGTAAATGCCTTGGGAATAGAAGATAAAAGCCCTCCCACTGCCCACCAAGACTGGCATAAAAGGTGAAGAACAGACTGGCATAAAGGGTGAAGAATGTGCGTGCTGTGGAGGGCACGTGTGCTGGTGGCCCAGCAAGTGTTAGAGGGCAAATATGCGTGTGCCGTATTTGCACACTCTGTCCCGGCGCTTCCTTGTCTCCTGACTCTGCTTGTACGTCAGCCTGGATCTAAGTAAAAGTTCCAAGTGAGTTTGTCTCCTCTCCCATACGGAAACCTCTTCCTCTGGATGCAGCATAACCCTGTGCTATTTGATTCCTGACTTGTGGACACCTCCCACACCAGCCCAGGAACTGCTAGAAAGTCTCTACGGTGGCAACTCGGTCACTGTCCATCACATCCCTGCATGCACCAGAGCCAGAATTTCCCCAGTCCTTGTTGGAACCACCAGGCAGCAGAGCACTCCAGACTCAACCATACCTGACCCACTGGGACACAGACCATGGGGACAAGTCTCTGCACCATGTCCCTATCCTGGCAAAAGACAGACTCTTGCTCACAGCAGAAAGCCAGTCTGAAATCCTGAGGCCCAAGGCCAGAGCAATGACCGAGAACAAGCTGGCCTGGCACAAGACTAGCAGAGGTGACAGGAACACCTGAGTTGTCCAAGACAGTGACAGCAAAGGTCTCCTTTGTCCAAGTGCACCTAGCAGTCTCTTCCCGAGGCACACAACAGCTACAGGACAGGGAATGATTTCTTCATGTTTCATCTGGAGCTAATTCTACTGATTCTTGCTTTCCACATCAGTTCCCAGACCTTTTCCATAGTTTGCCAACTTGTCATCTCAGGAGCAGCACGTGGGAGGGCATGGCTCCACGGGATAGGCTTCCTCAGCCTTCCTCTGCAACTCATGCACCCCCTTGGCCACTGTCCCAGTTTGCTCCCACTGCAGATACTGCTCAGGCAGAGCCTTCCTTACCTGCTGCTTAACATCAATCACCCAAACCTTCCCATGAGCTCCTCAGAATGCTCCCAAGGGTCTCTGTAAACCTTAGATCAGGTAGATGTGCCAGTACAAAGATGGCTGTAGCAGGAGCCTTGTAGGCAAATGCATTTTATAATAGTTTTCAGAAGTGCCTTTTTGGAAGGTGTCACATTCCAGACCCAGGATGGTGCAAAATCATTCTGCGAAGGGACCATCCTTTCACTCAGCACATTTGCATTTGTCCTACTTCTATTCCTGTAGACCTCAAAATCATCAAATTCCTCCTCTCTGATGTACAGTACCACCCTCCCCAGGATGCTATACCACAGCATTTGAGCAGAATATGTCAGGACTACATAGAAAATATTTTAAGATCCTACCCTGCGTCAGGAACTCCCCCAAACTCACGTCTGTTCTGATTTCACTTCACCCCAAATCACCTGGACAGAGCCAAAAGAAGAGGCAAAATACAAACATGAACAATACCTATGTTTTATTTTACAGCTTCTCTGTACAACTTTTTTAAAAAGTAAGAAAAAATTATACTAAAAAGCAAAACTTCAGACCTGCAACGAGCACTGACTGGCTGGTGCTGCCTACAGCTGGCACAGCCCAGCTGACTGCAGCCAGGCTGAGCTCTGTCTCACCCCCCGATAAGTATTTACCATGAAACTTCAGAAACCAGTAACTGAGAGCAAAAAGCTGCAGCCAAGTAGTGGCTTGTTGTGCTGAATTCCACAACCTTTGAGCAACTGAACAGGTGGGTTAGTGTTTGCCACAAGCCAAGAGTACCCAGGGACTCTTGCAGGAAGTGTCGCATATCCTGACAGCCACCAAGAACGCAGATGGCCAGTTGTGTCCTGTCCCCTGCCTCTAGGGCAGCAACAGGACGGGGCTCATGCCTTCCCCAGGATACGGCCTCCGGTCACTAGTCTAGCTAGTGCAAGGGTGATATTAGGTCACCTCCTGCTGGCTCCTCACAGCAGCCACCATGCACAGTGCCAGGATGCCTGGTCCTGCAGGCCGCAGACATTTTTCTGTATGTGTGTCCCAGGGAGCTTGCCAAGTCATTCCCCTCACTAGGAGCAGTCATTGAAGATTTCTAACCAGCCAAGATTGGTGGATTTCTTTAGCCCCACTATCTTGGCTAAATGGTATTTGTTACAGTTGGACAACATCTATGACATGTGATGGCTGCAACCGTCCTGCATAGTTCTCACAGGGATAATGAACATGGGACTCAGGCTGTGAGTCCAGCCTATTCCATTCGTCTCCTCCCCACAGAAGTGTTTAGTGGGAATGCCTGGGAAAGCAGCAACAACCCCAGCTGCTGCTGACTGAGCCAGTCCTCAGGAATGGTACCACCAGGACATGTCTCTGTTTCACACGAACTTCCCAAAGCAGGAGTGTGGCTTCCTCCAAGCCTGTAACCAAAAGGCCTAGGGCAGCACAGGGGTGGAGCTCCTCTGTCCTGGAGAGCCAGGAGAGCAGGAGCAGGGGTCCTGTGCTCATATGCCAGGGAGATACCAAGGCCACGCTTCAATGAAACAGTACCTCTGAGGGAACACACAGATCCTGTGTATACTTCTTGTCCTATACAGAAGTTTCTGAATGTGCCAAGCAGTGAGATCCCAGGTGAAAAACCTCCCCACTTGGTTCTCTCCGGCAGCTCTCAGCCTGGCTGGAGAACACGCAGTCATGTCCTGCCTCCAGCTACGCACTGGAGTTGTGTGTTCAGGTCACATCATTTCCATTGCACATATGTCCCTGGAAAGAGCATCCTCACTGCTCACATTATCCCATCAGTAATTACCTCCTGCTGCTCAGGAGGAACCAGCAGTCCAGAGCCATTCCTGCAGTCCCAAGCCCTCCCACAGCCACATCTGTGCAAAGGGATACACCTCCACCAGGAAAGGGAAAGAGAGTCCTCCAAAAGCCTGCAGGTGGGAACAGTTGTCCCCAGCCCAGCCTCTGAGGAAAGCTGGTCCTTGGGGAAGAGGTCTGGCAGTGTCATCTGGCTGCATTTGGACCAGCATCTGTAGGGATAACTCTGCTTCGGACGCAACAGTTGGGTCCTGTGTTCATCCTGTAGGAACACAGTATGTCCCATGCTCTTACAAATACAAGGACATCTAGACCATCCAGCCCACTGAGTCACAGAATACTACAGCACTGTTGAAAGGGGAGCACACTGGGAGAGGAGGTCCTTGCCTGCAGGGCCTGGCTTGGGCAGTTCCTCAGGCACAGCCACCAGCTGGGCTTTGCCTGGAACAGGAGCCTCTCTGGGTTTAGCACATGCGTATCAGATCTACATATGAATGTCTGGGCAGATCCCACAGCAGCCATTCTGCCTGCTGCAGCCAGAGGCCACACTTTCCGCCCACCAGGAAAACACTTATTTTTGCTAATAAGCAATAAAGAAAGAGAAAAACCAGAGCACTAGCCCCAGCAGGGATTTACTCTGTGTCTGGAGTGGATCTCTCCAGGGCTGCTCTCAAGGGAGCCAAGCTGTGGGCCCTGGATGAGGGGCTGGGAAGCAGCCCCCCTGCATCCCAAACCCCCACCGCACCAGGCAGAGGTACAGAGGGTGCATGAAATCATTCCCACATTGCACAAGGAAGATGAGGGCAATTGCATACTTAAATCATGAATCCCCAAGTATTTTAATGCACTCAAGGGGCCTCAGGATCTCTGGTTAGAGACACTTGCTGTCCCACAGGAGGTGGCTCCAGCTTGCACAGGAGTGCAAGGAGCCAGGAAACCCCCAGACTGGAGGTTCCCAAAGCAAAAGGCAGGCAGAGCTACAGGGTCCCAGCCAAGGCAGCCAGGGCACAGAAATAACCAGATTTCACCGAATTTCAGTGTGAAGACCTCCCATGAAGGCTCTGAAAGTTTAGATGTAGGAGGGAGCTCAGTGGTAGAACTCAGATGTGGGAGGCAATGACAGTAGCTGTGGCAGACAGATAATGAGACAGATCAGAGCAGGCAGTACTCTGGTAGAAGAGTTGTCACATGGGTGTGGGTGGTTTTGCAGAGGGGATGATGGGAGCTTACTGAAGTTCAGGACCAGGTGTGCTCTGGTTTCTAACCTGGACTGGCAGACTGTCATGCACACGCACACAGCAACCTCTCTGCACCTGCAGTTATTTTACTGCCAGCTTTTGGATGTTACTAATGATCAGCTTCCAGTTAATCATGGAGGTTACTCTAACAACAAACTTTGTATATGGGGTACAATAAAGAACAATGGAGCTGTCTGTTGTGGAGTTGATTTAGAATCATGGAATATCCTGTGTTGGAAGGGACCCACAAGAATCATCAAGTCTAGCTCCTGGCTCTGCACAGGACAGCACCAAAGCTTGAAGCTTGATCCCCACTTGAAGCTCTTTAGGAATTACAGGAAGGATGATATAGGACTGGTCCCAAGCAGGCCCACAGGACAGATAAGTACTTCATGCTGCAGTTGGGCTGTGTGCACCTCCACAACGCTACCAGCTATTCGACTCAATGCAGAGAGAAAAGAAATGGCTTATATCCAGTTTAGCTTCTTTGTGATGCATAAAGAAAGATTAAAAGGTTATTCCTCAATAACCCTAATCTCTTTCCTTCCCTTGAGGCCCACTGCCCAGCACTACCTGTACCAAGATGCCAAAGAAACCACAACACAGGTCCTACACTGATCCCTGTCTCCGCTGTTCCCTTTGTCTCTCAGGAGGCATCGTGCAAGGTCAACCATATCTGGCTGCAGTCTCCAAAAGCACAAAGCAGGAGACAACTAAAAATGTGAGGTGATGGTTCTGTGTCCTACCTGGACCTGAACCACCCGAACTGCTACCTGAGGACAGGTAGGCACTTGGAGATCTCCTGCCCCTGCTCTTGGCTCTTTGCAGTGGCTGCACAGCTGCATAGGGGGAACAAACACTGTCCTGGGGAAGTGCAGTGTTGAGAGCCTGCAGTCCCCAGGGGCATGTGTGGGGGGCCCTGCAGAGCCAACTCCCAACATTTCAACTGCATCAGCCCAAAGGCAGGATGGGACCAGCCTGCATCCTACAGATGGGTCCAGCAGTGTCATACTACTCTGGAAGCAGAGCACAACGCTCCATGGCTGGCTTGGCTGCTCTGGTGGGAACACTTCTAACTCCCACCTTAATTAATTAACACACATAATAAGGCTTTTTCAATCTCTTTTTCATAATTCAAAACTCCATCCCTGCAATCTTTCATCAGTCCCAGCAATATATCTTATCAAGGCAGTGCCTTCCTGGGCACAGAGAGCCCTCCACCACACCTGAGCAGGGCCCAGTGAAACCCAGGTCCAGCACTTCTTTTCCAGGTAAGGGGAAGCCATGCAGGAAGGGTGCAGGCTGTGTGCCAGGGCAGGGCAAGCCCTGGAAAGCAGATGTGATCCCAGTTCCCACCCTGCTCCAGCACTTCTTTTCCAGGTAAGGGGAAGCCATGCAGGAAGGGTGCAGGCTGTGTGCCAGGGCAGGGCAAGCCCTGGAAAGCAGATGTGATCCCAGTTCCCACCCTGCATCACAGCATGTGCCCTAGGATACCATGTCCTTCTTTTGCTGCTTTATGCATTTGTCCTAAGAATGCACAACATACTCCAAATCTCCCAAAAGCCTTCCTCATCCAGGAGAGCCCTGGCTTCCGTACCACATACAATCACAGAATGGTTTGGGTTGGAAGGGACCTTAAAGATCATCTCATTCCACTGCCCGCCATGAGCAGGGACACCTTCCACTATCCCAGGTTGCTCCAAGCCCTGTCCAACCTGGCCTTGAACACTTCCAGGGATGGGGCAGCCACAGCTTCTCTGGGCAACCTGTGCCAGAACCTCCCCAACCTTACAGAGAAAAATTTCTCTCCAATATCCCATCTAATCCTACCCTCCGGCAGTGGGAAGCCATTCCCCCTTGTCTTGTCCCTCCAGATCCTTGTCTAAAGTCCGTCTCAGCTCTCTTGGAGGCCCTTTAGGCACTGGAAGGGGCTCTCCCTGGCACTTTCTCTTCTCCAGGCTGAACAGCCCCAGCTCTTCCAGCCTGTTTCCATAGCACAGGTGCTCCAGCCTTCAGAGCATCTCTGTGGCCTCCTCTCTATTCCCTCCTCACACCAACTCCTTGTCCAATCCAGCCCATCTCTGGGCACAGCCCACTCACACTATCTCTGGAGACACACAGTCCCTGAGGGACAGGTAGAGAGGACTGTAGTAGCTACAGCTAAAACCTGAGGTGTGTTCTGGGGGGAGGTCATGAGCAAAGACATTTTATTACTTTTCTTGTTTTGCATGACAAGGAAATCCATTTCATCAATTTCATCATAAAGCAAAAAGAAGCTGCATAGAGAAAATACAGGAAAAAGCATCAGAAATCAGAAGTGGAAACAGTGAAGTCTAAGGTAGAAACCAAGCATAAATTTTTGGAGCACTGGGAGCGATCACAGGGCACACGTTTAAATTAGATTACAACTGACAGTTCATGACATTATCAACACAAAAATCATCAGTCAGCTGCTGTCCTTTAGTTTAAAATTCTTACATCAGTTGCAGGTGGTTCAGGTTCCTCCAAGCCATCCATGCCATGAAACTTTGCACTCACTCTCCTAGTACATCCCCAGGTCACAATGGGACAACAAGCTAAGTTTTAGTGATCCTGGCTAGAGTGTGCTTTCCAGGCACATCTTCCACAGCCACCCAAAAATCAACGGCACCAACATAACCAACTCCCACTGGCCCAGGCTGCCGGCAGTGTTGGTTCCTGTGGAGTCTGACCAGCGGAGTTAAGAGCAGCAAATCAGGAGAAAGGATTAGTAACAAATTTATACTGCAGAGTTGTCCAATTCCATTCCAAAGCCCCTCTTGGATGAAGGGCAAGCCCAGGAACGCAAAAATCCCCAAAATTATCACCAAGGCTGCTGCAGTTGTCTGGAAACATTTGTTTCTGGAGCTGCAGGTCAGTTTCCCAGCACTGCCCTATCTCTCTGTGCTGTCCTCATTCCCAATGCTGCAGCCCAGGCTGCATCTGCCACCTCAGCTGACAGCACCGACATTTACACACTATTTTCTAATTCTGTCTACCATCAAATTTTTCAGATTTCCTTATAAAGATAAAATTCAAATATTGCCTTCAGTTGTCTGGTCAGTTGTCTTTACAAACAAAATGATGGGTCAATGAGTGGTTTAGTAAGGGACATGTTAGCCTGCATTTCTTTAAGTACATCTCTAATGCATCTGCCCTCATCCAAGGGCATTTCAGGTAGCCAAAATATAAAAAGAAAAAAAATCTGAATTTTTATTTGAACTCCAGCAGGTGGCAATAAAATCACCTGTAAAGTGCTGCTTGTTAATTTTGAAAATACAAGAGCTGCACGCCATGAAGAATTTTGGCTATGACTGATCAAGTTAAATTGTTGGAGGCAAAAAAAAAAGGTAGAATACTGAGAACGTAACTGTTCTAGCTCTCTTGTTCTAGCTCTTTAGGCACAGGAAGGAGCTCTGAGTCTCCCCCAAGCCTTCTCCAGGTGAACACCCTCAGTTCTCCCACCCTGGCTCCAGAGCAGAGGGGTTCCAGCCTTCAGAGCATCTCAGAGCTGGACTCTGTCCAGCAGCTCCTTGTCCTCCTTGTGCTGGGGACCTCACAGAGGGGGATGCAGCACTGCAGGTGGGGTGTCCCACCCGAATACAACTTACAAGTGAGATTAATTTTCAATTCACAGGTGCCATTAGAAAAAGCAGGAATTCACACAACCAAACACAAACATAAAGCAAGTTTATTCCTGTTCTGGTGGACTCACAGGGCTGGGGATGGCTCTTCATCTGTAGCCAATGATTCCTTCAGGCCAGTCCTAGTTGAAAAGTGTCTCCCCTCTCTCCATGAAAGTGATTTCCTTGGTTATTCACAGGATAAACATTTTCCGTAATAGGAGACATTCACTGAATTTTGATTCAATGCAACATCACACCATCCTGTTCCCAGGGAGCAAGCTGCCTGCCAGCAGGGCACACCAGGGAGGAGCAGAGAGCTGTACCCAGGGACTGCACACACAGCACTGACACCACAATGTGCCAAAATGAGACATTTGAGAAGATTTTGTTTGTTTGAGGAGGGTTTGAGCTGAATCAAACTTCAAAACTTTTGGATTTTAAGTTGACAAACATGTTTGGGTTTGGATTTTTTTTAAGTTGCCAAACGTATTTGTTATACGATTAACTCTAATCCTGTTTTCTTGGCCAAGTCTCCAAAATAATCTCATGCCAGCTTCTTAATTTACACTTCCGTAGTAGTAGTTTTTAGGAAATGTACATTCCTGCTATTCAGCAAGATTAGTACAACGCTGCATGTAAAAAGGATTAAGCATGGGGAAAAAACAGTGTCTTTCGGAGGGATTCTGGTAATGGCTGCCCAGCTGAACTGAAAAACAAAGCCAAACTGAACTCCAGGACATACCAGAACACTGCTATAGAAGAAAGGGATTTTGAAGTTAATACACACATGCACAGACACACAAATTTTCACCTCTTGAAAACAGATCTGCACAGGCACACAGGCTACCTTCCCTCCTCCCTGGAAAGAACCAAATGGAAGAATATTGAAAACATGGGGAAGTGCATTAAAGACCATTGGGTGCATTCTGCTCTCTTCTCAGTCCTCCTTTGAAAGAAAAACTAGCAAGCCAGGATGAAGCCAAACTCTTGGTGTTCATGTAAGTGCAAGGTAGTTCACCTTCATATGGCTGAAGTTTTCCCACAGGACTTGGCACTTCACAGGAACAAAACCCCAAGATCACAACTTCCCATTTGTTTCACCATCATTTCCCAAACATTCAGAATTAATTTTTCTTCATGAGAAATTTCTTTGATTTTGCTTACAACTGTTTTCTGTCTGATCTTAAGCATCAGGACACTCCAAGAAAATACTCAAAACAGAGAAACTACTAGCAAAGGTCTTGTGTGGACGTAGCAGCTTCAAATAAGGTTTTTATTCAAAGGAAACAGTTACTAGTTTCTCTTCTCCTCCCTGCACGATCCAAAGAATACATCAGAAGATGTACCTAACACATGGGAACACTTGGACCCTTGGAAATCAGCCACAAAGCAAAGACTTCAAAAGATGTTTATTAGGAAAACCAGACATTACAAGAGGACCAAACAGATTGTAGAAGGCACGTGCAGTTTCTGGTACAATGCAGAGAACAAGAAAAGTCTGCAAATACAGGTAACACACCCACCTGAACTGCTACCATGGGCATGTCAATGCTCAGGTCACTTGCCATGAAAGGCAGGTGCTGGGGTTCTTCAGGCAGCCAGCCAATCCCTGGGATGTTTCACATTTCCTGCAGAAGTACAGATTGTACACAGAGCTTTAATGACAGTTAAAATAAAATTCATATTCAGGAATTCCTACATCCAAGTTGGGACATTAATACACTGTATCTCATAAAATTTTATTTCTTTGTTTTCATTCAAGGTCATCTAGACTTCATGTTCTTATAATGCATTTTTCCCAATAAATACTAATAAATATATTTATTATAAGTAATAAATATATAAGATAATAAAACCTTGCTGTCTACACATGATTCTGCCTAGCAAAGTATATCTGAGACTTTGCTTTGTTACCTAAGGAAGAGATCCAGATTTAATTACCTGTCAAAACAAGGTAATTCATATGCATTCACAGGCAAGTCCTTTATAACCCACATAAGAGAATCGAGATATATATTAGCTAAGGCTACTAGGCTTTAGAACAAACATGTCCTAAACTTGACCAAACCCAGCAATTTTTGTCCTTAAAGCAAAGCTAACAGCAACCAGCAATCACCCATCACAAAGTGGAGAGCAAAACTCACTGAGCTCAAGTGAGAAAAATGAGCACGACCAGCTCAAAAGTTTCTAGGAAGAAGTGCAACACTAACACTAATTCTCAATCAGGAAAATGAACAGGAAAAACACCTCACTGAACTGACTGGTGAATTTGCATCTGGGTCTGTATCTTAAAGGACAAATAAATACTTCAAGAATGGTTAAAAATCTAATTCTCAAATTAGTCTCTTCTGCTCCCCATATAATGTATAACAAATGCCCTGTTTCTTGCCATTTTGTAATAGTTTTAGCAGCTGTCTGATGAATCTGACAGATGTCCATAAACTTTAAGGATTGCATCAGAAAAAAAACCAAAACAGATTAACTATCTGTTAACCAAAGCTTGGTTGTCAACCCCTTTGCCCCCAATCCCAAGCTCTAAACTTACCTTCTCTGTTGCAACACAGCTGTTGGATATGCTATAAATAAAGACAAACATTTCAATTAACACTGAAATTAATAAATGGAGAAAACCACAGCTAAGACACACAGCACCTAAGCCTTCCTCAGACATGTCAGACCACCGGGACCAGATAGGAGTACCTGCCACCAGAGTGCACACTTCAAGTCCATGCTTTAATGCCCATCACAGTGTCTATCCTTCATCATCTAAAAACAGACAGAAATAATGGCATTTCAAAGAGGAGACAGTATTAAAGCAAAGAGCATAGATCCTGCAATCCTACCCCATGGAAAAGAGGGAGCTGGCATTCAGCAGATACAAAAGCAGCAAACGTGAATAAAATAGAATTCACAATCTCAGAAAAGGCTCTTCATTAACCTGGTGAATAATTTGAGATTTCTAGGTAGTAATACTAATATGCAAATAGTTAATCAAGTCTCACACACACTGTTTACAGAACTGCAGTGAGCATGAGCAGGTGTTACACCATCTTCCCGCCTCTCTACAAAGCCAAAGGTAAGTGAAACAAAGTCACCTATTTCACATGCCACCAAATGTCCCAAATTACTGAGGTAGACTTGGAAAGATACTTACTGGTTTTTTTTCAAAATAAGCTACACCTCTTTGCACCTGTACAATTATCTACAAGCTAAAACTTAGGACTGAATCTGGAAACAAGAATGCAGGTGATGCTCACCTGAGCTACTGCTTCAGGTCACTAAAAGAAATGTGACATACTGCCAGAGCTGATTTCAGCTATTTTTACACTTCAGTTTTTGAATACCAGTTTGGAGGTTTGGTCCATGGTAAGTAATGTATATCCATGTTTCTTCAGTTTAGCAGTAAGGCTTTCTTCTTTTTAACTCTGTTCCTCCTGCTATTTTTTAGATGCTTCACTTAAGCATGCAGAATAAAAAGAAATCCCAGCTATTCTGGAGCAGATCATTATTTCTCCAAACTGCCCATTAAGGAGAGAAAAACTGTTCAAAGATGGATCAACCTGAACATCCTGTAGATGAAATAAAATGCAACAGTCACTTCACTAACATCTACTCAGGCAATTCGTAACGTTGTGCAGCAGTGACATTAACTGGTGTTTACTTACTCTTTTTTTAAGACAAGGCAAGGATTTGAAGTCCTAAATGACTCTGATGTACTCACACAGATGATGAATAAACAGACTGCAAGATTTCATGTTGCTTATGCAAGTGTAAGTGATGATACCTGTCAAGGTGTCACCAGCAAGGTGCTATCGTGGAAGGCAGTGCACTACCACGCTCCCCAAGAGCACTTTCTAAGACTAACAGTCAAAAGCCATGAATACAAAACAGCCACCAATTCCAGAGAAACTAGAGATTTTAAGATTCAAGAACTGTGATCACAACACCCTATTTCTCTAAAAAATGAATGAACCCTCAAGAAATCAAGAGGCGTAAGCTAAGCCAGGTTGATGATCCAGCACATGCCAGAGACCAGAGATCAAAGCACCCAGACAAAAATCACTTGCCTCAAACAAATGCAACCAACAAATAACTGTTCCAAGAAACAATGAAGGTTGATGGGGTCCTGCCATCAGTGTGCGGATATAAAGCCTTAAAGCTCACTCAAACCAAGCTGACTTCTGAACCTAAAACTCTTGGGTCACAAGACGTGCAATTTGTATCAGAAAGGGCTCAGACAACAGAGCAAAGCCCCAAACCCAAAAAAAGCTTGATCTCATCCTTCCTGTTACCTCTAGTAATGCTCTGGAAGATGGAAACTCTTCCAACTCAGCAGCGCTAGGAAGACAATACTACAGAGATGGGAACACCTCAACGGAATGGGAAAGTTTTTAGAGTCAATGAAGCAGAATCACCTCTAACAGCAACACCTCAAACTCACCTACTACTGCCACACCTCAGACATTACCCTAGACACTGAGCGATGTCAGGAGGTCCTATTCATGGACAAAACCCACCAAAATGAACAAAAGGACAGAAAATATTTTACTTATTGTAAACATAAGCCGGGTAGGAGGCTGGAAGACCAAATCTTGAAGAGCCATCATGAAAAGGGGAAAAGGTCTGAGCCCAAAGGGGTAAGGGTCACACACAAAGTGGAAACACAAAGAGACAAGCACAGACCTCCGTGGCAAAACACGTAACAGCTGAAAAGCTTCAGGCAAAGCTACACTTTTTGTTTGGATTTTGGCAAGACCAGGAACTTCCCTGAGAGAAACTGGAAAGGATGCAGGTGTATGGGGCCTGACACCTTCGTGACCAAAGAGAGAGAGGCTACAGGCATAAGTCAAACACAAGGAAAGAAGGGCTGAACAAGGAAAAGGTGTACCAATGCCTTACCTCTCTCCAGCTCCCAAGGGCTGCCCTCCTTCAGCCAGGTCATGCAGCTCTGTGCTGCTCTTCACCAGGTATCAATGAACAAAACCCCACAACTATTTGGTTCAATTCTTCTCCCAACCCAAATCACATGTGAAAAAAGCAGGCACTGAGCTCCACTTCTGAGAACACAACTGATTTTTATCCTACTCTGCCTCTCTTGTTGTGTCAGTCTCACAAATATTCCACCTAAGCCTTGCAAAGCAGCAGGTACCTGAGAAGGCACTGAGTCAGGTGACACCCCAAAAGGTGTTTTCAGACAAATACAGTGAGCCGTTACACAAACACTTCTCTATCTCAACTCTACTAAAAGCTCATAAAAGCTTCCTAATCACTTCAATTTAAAATATAGAAAACCAGGAAAATGTGAAATACTAGTTTCTTTTTTTTTTTTTTTCGCTTCTTAAATGTTTGCAAGGAGAATCAGTTCTAAACTGCGAGGTAAATACGAGCCAAGCCTTCTGACCATGCTGACTGCTGGTGCATGATGAACCATAAGAGATTGAGAGGGACAAAGCCTAAGTCCAGGAAACGTAGAAAACACCTAGAAAAGGAAAAATATTCAAAAAATGTAAAAATAAATATTGAGAAGAAACTAAGGAGTCATATAATCTTCTGTTTAGTTTCTCTACTTGTCAGTTATTTCTTCTTTTGTTTTTTTTAATTTTTCCCCCAGTGTAAGGTTGCAAAGGGGCACTGAAAAGCCATCTACTGGTACGCCCAAATTCCTTCAGTCCAGATTCAGCTGAAATTTGTGTGCAGCACTATAAGAAGCAATTATAAATACTTCAAAAACAAGTTTTGCCTGAGAAGTTTCAATTCAAAAACCACTGGGCTAAAAATAAACTTGATTCAAGTAGTAGAGCATAGCTTGATTATTCCAGGTATTATTCTAACAAGTTCAAGAGCATGGTACCCAGCCCAAGAATCCAGGATGTGACTGATACTTGTGCTCTAGTAATCCTTTTCCACCTGTTCTGCCAGACATCAGCCAGCAGCTGCATCAGTCAGCACTGCCCTGCAGGCTACAACCCACAGCACTGCCACAGGCCAAGAGTTGCCTACAGGGAAATAGGAATTTTGCTAGTTTTTTGTAAATTTAAAAGCATATCCAGGCTCCAACTGACTTGATACTGTAACACAGCTTTAGTATCCTAGTGTGTGTGCAGAGGCTGTAATATCAGATGGCATAAATAAAGTCCTGAAATCCTTTCAGGAAACCCAACAATCAAAACTTCTCCACACGTACAAGGAGAGGTAACTTACCAACTCAATTCATACGGTATCATGAATGTTCTTCAGGGATTATGAGAGATGAGATGAGATGAGATGAGAATGGAAGCTAAAACATTATTAGTATATAAAGGGGTCCAGGCACTTGTGTACTGAAGATATAAAAATGAGTTTTAACTTTTTCAGAGCCTGATTTCTGATTGCTGCTAATAACTATAGTTTCTAAAATAGCTTATTTAGACAACTAATAGAGGAAAAAAAAAGTGCGCATTTACACAGCCACAGGCTTTGCTTCTCCTTTCATGCTGCCATCAGCCTTCTTCTTACAGGCAACCATAAGACACCTGCACTGGCTGAACTATTTTAATGACAGGATTAAACCATGAGTGTAACAACCGAATGAACATCTAATCACACTTACATCTCAATTTTCATCAAGAAATCCTATCTCTGTAAGTAATTGCAGTCATTCTCAGGCTCTTGGTATTAAAGTCTGATTGTGGGGTTTTTTCTCACTAAAGATTTTGTGGTCTCAGTTTGGAACAGAGAAGAATTTTTTGCTAACACAAGCAGAGGCTCTGTGCATCAAAAAGGAGTCTGTCTTTGCTTGAGATTCACCTGGCTTTGCCAATCCCACGCTTCCTCCTGGAGGTCTTCTTACATATTTATACACTGCAGTTCCTCAGTGCCCAGGGGATTAATCAATTCAGGCATCATGATCTAATTTTCATCTACCAACACAGTACCTGACAATAGAGAAACATGCGAATTATGTACCCCATGTTTCTGTTACATCAAGAGCAAAGTTCACAATCTCTATGGCCAGATCCAGCTCAGTATCTGAAAAACATGTATTTATAAATAGGAAAAAAAGTTACACCAAACATCCTTGTGGTGTGTCCTCCATTAATTAACTCATTACTAGAGGCTTTGTAAGAAATACATAATGATTAAAAAGATGTTAAAACACACGACTTTGCATTTCGAGCTTGTAGGAGCTCAAACTGAAATAGCCACAGAAGACAGCACAGATATCATTCAGTGTTAGTACCTCCTACTCCTCTCCTGGTTACCCAGCCTACAAGCAAGCCGCTACTTTGGATTTGGATTTCATGCTAGGAAAAAGCTGTTCCATTGCTGCCATGATTCTCACCATACACTCGTAAAGCAGTTTTATCCTGTATTCTTCCTCCAAAGGGTGCACTCCTTGTTGGGCTAATCGAGCTGAGAGGAAGAGATGAAAATGGAAAGATACAGCTCACTGCAAGCATTCTCTTAACAAAAAAAAGCTTACGTTACTTTCTAAGAAAACAACCAGCAACTTTACCAGCTTTCTTCTCCCTACCTAAATACTACTGCTACTTTGTACCCAGTCATCATATTTAAAAAAATTTAAGATATAACAACACAGAAGAACATGATGACATCATCAGACTACATCAGATTTCTTTTAATGTAACTTTGATATTACTGCTAGTTGTCCTTTAACTGCCTATGCAAAATTCCTCTGGAAACTTTTATTTCAATTCAGGGTTTTAGACTTCATACACATTTTTGTTTCAAAAACCGGAGATGACTTTATTTGCCTGATATGCGCATCTCAGAAGTGGAGTCTACTGGTCTGTGATGGACACACTTTCAGCAAACCAAGATGACTCACTCCAGGAGCACAGCCCAAATGTGTTCTTCAGAAATATTACAGGGAGATTGAAGTCAAACAGCAAGCTCCTCCAGCATGCTGCCTGCCAGACGACTCCATAGCACACTTGGAACAGTCCTTCAACAAGATCCTGTAATGCACGAGGAGTGCCACGTCTTTCCAGTCTTTGGGTGGAATTCCCCTGCTCACCCACACATATCTGTGTCATTTGCTTTATTCCCTGTCTACAGCTAGTAGAAGCAGCAGCCACTATCTGCATCTCATGCATCACTCATTTCTCCTAGCCTTGCATATGGGCATTATCACCGTATTATTTTATTCTTTAACTGAAAGGAAAATCTACAAATAACTTGCCAGCAGTTGTCCTCAGCTGGGGAATGGTCCATCACTACCTGCCTACATCTTAAGGTGGACACCTGAAATCATTTCACATATTTCACTGTCTTGGCCTTCCTGCTCAATTCCTGGAAACTTCTTTATGGTTCCTTTAATGCAGCTACTCATTCTGGCAACAAATGGCTGCCAGCCTAGTATGGAAACATGGCCACACGTAATACCAAGGAGATGTAACCAACACTCTCCCAGTAAAATCAGACTAGCAGAAGTGTTTCCCATTTGGAAAGTCATGTGGTAAATGATGGGATCCACCATACTTAACCCTTTTGTATGATTCATTCTCCTACAGCCATCTACCTGGAGCACACAAAAAGCAGTATCCCGGCCCTTCCCTAGCTCTCATTCCCAATCCTAAACAAAACCTGCACTGCAGCCAAACCAGAAACCAGAGTGTTAGTGTGAGAAATGAATGAACTCAGCTTTGTTTTCAAGAACCTGTGTGCACTCAAACATAAAATATTTGTTCCAGACAGCTCAAACAAATTACAGACCTCTGAGACAAACTCCACTCTTCACTACTAAGAGACCTTCAGAAGGGAGAATGAAGTCCATTAGTGAAGAAGACTGGCTATACTGGTCTAATGTACAACTATTTTCCTAAATGTCTGATGTCCCCTCTTTTTCCAAAGATCAGCTATTCTGTAGAAGTACTGAGTAGAAAACTTTCTGAGCTAATTCACTTCCACTCTTCGCTCACATAAAAACAACACTGAAAATAGCTTATCTCAGTAGGAAAGGCTCAGAAGATCATATCTGCAGACAGGTACTTTCAGTTGCACTTGACAGTTCAAACAAGGTTAAGTCTACCAAAAAATTAATCAATTTTCTTCAGAATGCCAAAAAACTCTACCCTGCAGAAATAATCTTCATGGAAAGTCAGGTTGTCACACCTGAATCCCAAGAACTCAAATATATGGCTTTCCTATAATTAGAGAACAGAAAACACAGAATTAGTATAAAAAGTTCAAATAAGTGAAAATTACTTAAGTTAAAGGAATAAACATTCCAAGTGTTGCCTCTGAGAAGAAGGATGATTATTCCCACTGCAAAATTGGAGTCTAAGCCCTTATGCTAGACTCTAAACTTTCTGCTATGAAAGAGCACTGCTTTTCATGTATTCCTTAAATGCAAATTTCCATTATTACTTATTCCTCAGTCAAAGAAAGGGAGGAGCTAATCACAGCAATTAAGAGCTGAACAACCACATTAGTTTTCTTCTATATGTATAAACAGAAACACTCTGCCCATTACACACTGCACACATCTCATACCAGAAAAATCGCATAGAGCTACTCAAGTACTTGCACATTTGTATCTCATTTCAGCAACTTCTACTGATACAGCCACACATTTTAAGTTCTTTAGCTGCTTCTATTTTAAACCTCAGCCTAGCTGCTAAAAGGATTTTTCAAGCTATTTCCAATGAAAGAAAAAAGATGACCTACATTGGTGGAGATACCTCTCCAGCCCCACAGCCTCCCTCAATGGGGAAGGTGCAGCCTTCACTGCAAGGACCCCACTTTGGCCCAGTGAAATAGATTTAATTTGTGACCTTTAGATTTTACATGCTACACTGCAAACCCTTCTGAATCCACTCCTAAGGCATGCAGATGAAAACATCTATTTGACATGAGAGAAAAGGCTAAAACTTTACAACCAAGAGTTAGTCAAACAAAAAAGGAGAGGGAAAAAAAGCGCATTTATTTTCTATGATCTGCCATGAAAGAAACATAGAAAAGATTTAATGTTTACCAGAACATTAAAGAAAATAAATGTTCTAATGCTTCACAGACATGAGGAATGATGAATGGGTTTTTGCATAAAATGATTTTATGAGCAAATTAGCTCCTAAGCGCATGCCTACATTTCTGTGCAACATCTATCATCTTAGAAATGCTGGCAAAATTAGTAACTCAAGTTCTCATACTTCATGTAGATAAGGAATAATATCAAAGAAATTTGAAGAATCCTGCAGTATTTTTACCTTTACATACCACGTCAAAAAATAAATTGAAAAACAGCAAGGTCCACTCAAAAAAATCTCAAACCTTGCAACAGGGCTTTGGACCTGCACCAGCAGCTTGTTGGCTCAACAGATCCAAGACACCGCACGGAACAATTTTCTCCTCTCTCTGTCTACATAAGGAGACAAGTACAAGTGCACATCCAACCCACAGTGGGAGAGGAAAGGAAGAGTAGATGTGAGAAGCTACAACATTACCATTAAGGGTTTAAGTATCCTCATTTCTCATGAACCTTAAATTCAGTGTCTCTACTACTATTCATTGGTTTGTACAGTAATAGAGTAGCAAGAACTGCTTCCAGAGAGCAGCCTCATTGTAACAAGTGGAACAGCACTGGTGGTCAAGTATCGCTTTGAATCTGAATGAGAAGCAGCTGAGAAATCCTGCTGGCAAATTCACCAGGAGACACTGCTTACAGACTCGCTCTTCAACCTGAAATTTAATTTTGTCTCTGACCTATGTGTTCAGCTCAGCAGTGCTCTATCAAAAAGCCTACAGACTGCTTATTAGATGTAATGCAATGTATTAGCATCCTGCAAAGGTACAGCAATTCAGAAAATCGAAGCTACAGAAATCCAAAACAACATGTATGGCATAAAGACTGACTAGGTATTCATTAATAGGGTTTTTGTAGTGAACCCCTAAACTATGGCTGAAAGAAAAAGGGTGGGGCAGAAAAGCAAATTTTACAGAAATGGTTATGATTAAGACTAATTTTTAAAGTTGTGTCCACCAAAAATTCTAAATTGAATCCAGAACTGTTTGGAAACAGGAGAATACAGGTGGCTGCTCAACTTTCTGGAGTAAGCACAATGGGGTAAGCATGACTGTCCTTATTTATGAGCTTACTGCTCAGCTATCTGGCTATTAAAGGACCTTTTAATGATGTACACTCCTCCAGTTTTTGACCCTGCTGAACATGACTTGTAGTCCTCAGGAATGTTAATGTGCTAATATTCTCCTGGTTTAATTTTTACCACTGTGCAAGATCTCTGGCTTCCCAGCAGAGTTCCGTGAACACGTCACCATGGCCCTTTCAACTCTGACCTTCCTGACACCGCATCAAGGATACTTCCAAGGTGGGAAGAGACCATGCACTGCAGCACAAAGATTTATAAAATACCTGAAAAGTGGCCATACCAGCAAAAACAGAAAGCAAAAAAGAAAAGTTCTTTTCCTCTTACTGGAGTGGCACACAGCAAACTTTAGTAAGAGGCCCCAGACCTGATGTCAGACTAGAGCCATCCCTGCCAATAACTCACATTTACTGAAAAATGATCCAGCTGTTCCTAAACCACTGCATTATTGGGGTGCACTAATTTCCCAAACCTGACCAGCTACCACCTACCTACAAGGACACTACTGCAACTCCTCTGCCCTTCCCAGGGAGAGAAGGAAAAGGTGCCCAGTCTGCAGGGTGCTGTGGGCACAGCCATGCCGGCTTTCCTTGTTTGCAACTTCGGGATTTTTGTAAGGGTTGGTTGTTTGTCTTTGTTTTTTTTTTCAGAACTGCAAGCACTAAATGTTAATTTAACTAACTGGAAAAACAATCCATGACTATTTCAGGTCTGAGGCCATCAAGTATCACTTAAGAGATCTGACTCAAATTCCCAAGCTGTTTCAACTGAGACAGGGAACCTCCAGCTAGTAAACTGCTACATTTTCAAACTGGAAAAGCCCTGAAAAAGGGTTAGACTACATGGTGGTTTTAAGCCCAGCTGGAGACTGAACACCACAAAGCCACTCACTCATTAAACCCGCTTCACATCCCACTCCATCCTGGTGGAACAGAGAGGAGAAATCAAAATAAAAGAATTGAAATTAAAGTAAAATAAAATAATAAAGGTAAATAATAATAATGATGATAATAAAAAGGGGAAAAAAAAAAGCAAGCAATGCACAATGCAATTGCTCAGCACCCACTGACCAATGCCAGATGCCCCTTCCAGAACCCAGATTGGCCCTTCCTGGTAACTCGCCCAGTTTATACACTGGGCATGACATTCTATGGTGTGGAACTCCTTTGGTCAGTCGGGTCACCTGTCCCAGCTGTGCTCCCTCCCATTTTGTTTGGTTTTTGCATACCTCCATACTGGCACAACATGACACAAGGAAATAAAAAAAAAAGGTCCTTGACTTAGGATCAACTTAACTTAGCAAAGAAACCAAAACATTAGTGGGTTATCAACACTCTTCTCATTCTGAATCCAAAATACAGTGCTGTAACAGCTAATGAGAAGAAATTAACTCTACCAGGAAACCAGGATAGACTAGAAACAGACTTTTGTTTATTATCAGTTACTGGTAAAATTGAGGGCCTGATTCTTCCCAACGGTCTGGTCTCTTCCCTCTCCAACCACAGAGAAGTCCTTCAAGACCTGTTTCTATAAGTTCCGAGAATTTAGGTTCACCCAGTCCTCTTTCCGAAGGCACTAAAACTCCCAGTAGTCAGTACTGGGTACTGATCATATCACTGGAAAAAGACTAGTGCATAAGAACTGCAAATTACTAAACTCGCTTATATTCCCTCAGCTTTTTATGGAGGTACTTAAAATAAAGCTTATTTGGAGAAGAAAATGCCTTTTTTGCCCACCCACATAAATTTTTTATAACAAAGTATTTTTAAGATGCCATTGTTACTGTTCTGCCAACAAACTTAAGCAACTGCTTATGCAGTGCTTTAAGGAAATAATTTCTATACACAAGAATATAAATTATTTAAATGGTTCTAAAAACAAGGATAAATCTGCCTCTTGCCTATCTGGAGATTCCACCAGTTAGTTTGTCTGGACACCCCAGCATGCCAAGTCCCTGCTGTGTTTCAAAAGTATTCCCGATAGAAGCTCAGCAGCTTTTCAGAAGCTGACAGACAATCCTCTATCAGGCAGGTAGAATGTAACTTGCAGGCAGAGAACAGGCCAATGTATCTGTGTGCAACGTACTTGGTGCACAGCTTTCATCTTCTCAATACACCATTCACAACAGAGCAACAGGTAAGTTGTGGGTATATACAGCAGGATAAAAACTCGTTTCAAAAACTAGATTCAAAAACAATTAGGACTACTTTAGTTCACTGAAATTCACCACAGATGTGATATCAGTCAGAACACACACGGCCCTTTAAAGACATTGGAGCTGAAGTGTCTATGCAGTATCACCTAGCTGTAAGCTAAAAGCTCTCTTAGTTTGTCAAAAGACTTCATGTAGTTTCAAAGGAAAAACTAATCTTGTTGAGGCATCATGTGCAAAAGTTCACCCATATGTTTACCTATAGATTAGTATACTACAAAGATGCTAAAGCCTCTCCTGTACAAATGATCCACTAATGTGGAGCACTTGCACCAGACAACTTAGTTGAGATTTAGAAGATGTGTGCAGCTGGTTGGAAGGCTTAGCTTGGCTCACAGACATCTCACCACACTGTTCTTATTTGATGCACAATATCTAGAATCTGTCTGAAGTCACCAACAGGAATAGTTTGTTCTGCATTTAACTATGTAGTTTTTATTTAAGAGAAGAAATCTTTCACACTGTAAAAAAGAAATTTGCCTTAAATGCCTCCCAGCAGCAGTTTCCAGGACACTTGCCACTCGAGCTAGCTCACAGCACAGCCCTGCAGAGACTCAGAGACTGGTGAGAAGGGCCTGGTGAGCACAAGCTCTCCAAGATAAACCTTATCAGAAGAAAAGGCAACAAGAAGAAATTTTTTTCTAATTAGATGCAAGATCCCTCACAGCTGTTGCTGCTGGGCTGCAGGTTTTGGCTTCCTCAGCTATATATGGTTTTCCACTTCTTTCTAGTATGTGCAGGAGAAAAATAAGCAGAACATATTTGCTACTACTCCTCCACGTGGAAACAATCTGATTGCACAGTAATGGCCAGCAAAACCAAAGAAAACAAGAAATATGGGGAAGCCCTAAGAATGGCTACTACTGCTAGGTGTTCAAGGGGAAAATCAAGTGATAAATAAAATATTAACTAATAGGCTTGACCTGCTGTCAAGGAAGAATCATTTATGCTCTAGGTTTCACTGGGTAAGTTAGAGGCGCCAATTACTGACAACTGAACGGCAACTCCAACCTATTTTGTGGAGCTGCTCATCAACTGCTGATGAGGTTGTCTTCAGCTTCTTGTAACCTCTTCCTGCTGTTCAAAGCTGAACATTCCATGCTCAGTATCTGACCTCAGCCATATTCTCTGTGAGAATTGTATCAGCTGAGATGGTTTGGATGTTGAGATCAGTACTATTTTAACAAAACTGCATATTAAATTCTTGCAGATAAGTTGCACACTGCCTCCAGTATTAGCATGTTACAGAAGTCACTCAGTAAAGATTTGCATGAAAATAAAGCTCAATGCAATGGTTCTTCCAAGCCAGTACAACCTCATGTACGCATGATACTGAGTGCAAGAATTCCTCTCCTGTGATCTCAGTATTGCTACTGCCAACACCGGGCAGAATAAAAAGAAGGAAAGAGCTCACCCAGAACAACACCCAGAACAATGGGGAGAAAAATCTGTTACTGCAATTGCTTTTGAATGAAAATGCACAAAGATGAGTTCAACATTTCTGGTCTTGGTAAAACAGACTTTAACTTAAAACAAGGTGTTCTTATCCTTTTTGCGGTTTGCTCTATACGTATAACCAGCAAAAACTTACACTAAATCTCTGTCCCACTGTTTTGATATCTTGAACTTTAAAATCTGATTATTTAAAGTAGGGTTCACCATGGCACTTTAGAACATGCTTCAAAGAGCTCTTTCAAAAAGCAGTCTGTATCCAGGAACTGCGCGAAAAGTATTAGAAATATCAAATGGCTGCCTGTGCAACATGTATTCAGTCTCCCAGGTACATTCATTACAATACCATCTTCCATTATGCACTTGAACTATTTTTAATCACAGGACTTTTAGCCCATGCAGCATTTCATTTCCCTCTTTCTGCAGCAGTTAAAGCAGCACAGCAGGGAACTTCAGAACAAAAAGAAGCAACCATTGCTAGGACAGCCGAATGTTCTCCAGAATTAAATTCCTTTCCTATCATGAAATTAATGCTTATACCACATCCCCTCTGAAATTCCAGCTGGGTATGCACCTTCTGAAATCAGACTGCACACCAAATCTGAAATGTCTGAAGGTATGTCAGAAAGAATAATGTCATGTGAGCAAGTGCTGATGCAATGGATGCTCATTCCTCAAAATTAAAATGGAAATACAACCACCTCTCACAGGCTGCTGTGAAGATTTTAAGAGAGAGAAAAAACTGTGTATCCTACACTTAACACAAGCTCTGCAGGAAGTTCAACAGGAAAATGCAATAAGACTGCATGCCCACTGGTGCTAAGGAAGGAAAAAAGTGAAGCTTGTGTCTGAAGCAAGGAGGGCAGAACTGGAATTTGGTCTGCTTTTCATTCTTTTTTCCCCTTTTTTTTTTTTTTTGCATTTAATGCAATTTGGCAGCTTACGATCACATAAATATATATTGACATTGTGTTTTAAACTCATAAACTTCACTGATAAGAGACCGATGTTTCATGAAAGGAGCATGTCCCATTCAAGTTATTTCCAGCTATCTCCAAATTCTACACATGCAACAGCCAATCCATTCAGTGGTTTCTTCTCCTGTAAGGACCTTGCCATCTGCTTCCTTTCCCAGAGACAGGCCACCTGAGCATATGCAACACATCCTACTACACTCACTATCAGTAGCTCTATGGGACATGCAGATTGGAGAATCCAGAATTAAGAGATCCTCTTTCTTCTGTTTACGGTATTTCAAGTGAACAACATTGATGATCTTGTGTGATCAGAACTGTTCTCAAGTCAAGGTATGCCGAGTAAAGTTTATCTGGAATTAAACGACTACTTTATTTCTGAAAAATCCTTACAAAATACCTGTACTCACCAGGCACATTTCTTCTGCAGTCGGTGTCAGAACTGGCATGCTATTCAGTCCCACGGTAAACAATGACTGCACCTGGAATGCTCCTCTAGCCTAGTAAGCTTTTCCAACTTCTCTGCTCCTTTCCAAGTACTGCATGAATGTACAATCAGGAAAAGACAAGTCTGCTGGCTGAGGAAAGGTGCAAGATGAGCAAGTGCCATGAAGGATTCAACATGTCCAAGTATTTATTTGCAAACCTGTTCTTCAGCTTTTGCTATTTGTCTAGAATCAACATATGCTCGCCAAAAAAAGAGATGATTATTAAAATCCAGCGGGATTTTATAATGGGATCAACTACAACTGTCCCTTGGTACAAAAGCAATTCTCTCTTAATTAGTGCCTTCTAAGCATTATCATGTTCAATACATAAATGATTCAAACTCATGATATGCCAGTTTCGTTATTTCCAAGGCAAAATTTTATTATTTTACAGAGATCTACTTGGACACATTTCTTAACAGCATTCTTCAGCTTTGAAGAAGTGTGCTGCAAATTCTTTGCTTTTCCACGGTTGGGGAAAGAAATCCAACCCATACTTGGATTTAATTAGAGAGGAAAAATTCAAACATTCAAAATGTTTTATGCTTCCAGCACCCCTAAAAGAGCATCCACCTTTCTTCTGAATGCAAGTCATCTTTATTTTCAAATTAATTTCAAGAACCTGCCATGCCTCTCTTGAACATGGGCAAATTTAACCTCAACCTTTACCTTCCACACTTGAAATCTCTCCATGGTAATGGCAGATTTTAAAAGCTATTCCAGTGCCTAGGTCTGTGGAGCTCATATCCTCCCTCCTCCCACCCCAACCCTTTCATCTTACTGAAGGAAATGAGAAAGAAAGTTGTCTTACCGATAACTCCAAGGTTAATGTCCCCTGCGAACCCCACCTAGCAAGTCGACATCATGACATGTCAGGTCAGCCTCAATCACGCTTCCCTGATAGTCAGGTAAAAGGAAGGAGTTAAAATACAAAATTGACACTTGCAGATTTCTGGACATCAGAAAATATATTCTGAACTGTCTTTCAGAGCTTCTGGTAACCTCCAAGCTGTTAAAACATTTCTTCAGAGGGATTCTCCTGTTCTAAAATTTCAGAAGTTCCTGATCAATAACCAAGTATCGTAGATCCGCCTTGACTATTTTATTTGAATGAGACCAAAAGCTTATGGTTTCCCTTTAGTACAAGTGATTTTTTTTCTCCCTACTCTACATATTTTATCAACTAATACATGCTCAACAAAACCCCTCTGGGTTTCAAAGGACAATTTAAGCCAACAGACTACAACAGCTTCATTCAAATTCTAAGTTAACAGAAGCTCTCACTTCTTTTTTTTGTTGTTGTTTTAGAAAAAACAGGAACACAATGTGGTACACTCTTTCTATAAGGCTCTGAGCTACTCACGTAGTTCACATGAATGACAGAATTCCACTGACCAACCTCCACCGTACAAGCAATCCTTAATCACACACATACTCCACTTCAAGTCATGCATGATCAAAGATTGCTGATGACAGATTTCTAGGATAGGTCCTTGCTGTTCTATGGATGGGCCACCAGCATTTCTGGATAACAATTAAGTCTTGCTGAAAATACAGTAATTCAGTAGGGTCTGTAGGTCTTGGGACCAAATGTTTTTGAGAGGTTTAAGACTTTTTGCTTAGCACTTCACATTTATTTCTCTCCTAGCCTTATAATAAGAGTGTCCTCTGTATTTTTTTTCTGTGTACTTCAAATTACAGAAATGGGCTTAATGTCCAAACATAGAAGGGACAAAAAGTGGTCAAGTTTTCATACAGAGTCACCATAATCATGCGGTGATCTTCTACTTCGAGTTTATTTTGAAAAGGTTTAAGCAATGCAGTTGTCATTCTTTAATAATCAGACTACAGAAGCTGAGACTTGAAAATAAACAATTGCTAGAAAAAAATCAAACCTTTAACACTTTGAAAAATGCAAACTATGTTGAATGAAATAGTAAAATTTTAAGTTGAGTTTAGTAAACTGAACTTGTTAATAAAATGAAATTAAGTATATAATAACACAGTAGCTATAAAAGTATTTTGCTGAAGTTTTGAAACTGCTAGGAATCTGGTAACTTACTTCTTAAGTCAAACACCTTATCAATGCAGACATTTAAGCAACTGCTATAAATGAGTGATCAAATGATTATTAAAACTCCATTTCATGGCTCCTCCTCCAATGCCAGCAGGACACTCATAAAAGCTGAATATTGGTGTGCAAGTTGAAATCCATTTTCAACACATTATAGAGGATCTTTGCTAAGTTATACTGAAGAAACAATCAAAAGAAATGCACAAGAGTAAATTTAAATTTATTTTTTAAACTAGATGTCAAAATTGTGCTGAGAAATTCTTCCCTTGAGTCAGGCATGGTAGTTTTCCACTGTACTACAGTATCTTTGCTTGATAATTATTTTTTCCATCATTTCATTAAGTTCTTCAAGTTCAGCACACACCACTATTCGAGTAAGCTGTAGCACACCTTATTTAAGGATTAAATAAAGTACTGCTGCAAATTTAAAAGGTGAATTTGAGTAGCCATAAACTATGTAGATCAAAGAAATTGGTATATCTTGTAAATATACACTTCTACTGAGTTTAACTGTTATAATTTTCAATTATAAAAATGTATAGCTCGCTCCTCATATTTAATAAAACTATTAGTATAAACAGTGATTTGGGCAGAAGTAAATACAAGATGCAGCCTTACAGTTCTTGAGGAAGACAATTTTAACATTTTTGTTTCTCAGCTGTTTTGTAGCCACTATAACTGAGGTGTTTCACTTCCTCCCCACTCCCCCCACAGTATGTACTAGCACCTCACCTCTCCTGGGCTAACATGTGCAATATGGGAACACTACCTTTTTCCCTTTACCTTTCAAGATGGAGGGACTTCAAACATGATTCCAATTAAGCTCCTTGTACTAATTCCCCTTTACAATGAATACTGAAAAGCCAATACTTATTGGGACTACAGGGTTCTGCTCAGCACTACAAGAGCTGTATAACTACCAGAAAGTCATATGGATAGGGCAGCAAAACTTTGTGTTAAAACAGAATTACAAACCAGATCCTTATCACAAGCCAAAGCCTCTAGTGTATACCCAGGCAATAGCCCTCTTGAGTTCACTGCTCAGGTAAGAAAAAGAGGACATGATTTGGCCCCATTAACTTTATGAAGTGGGGGGAAAAAACCCCAAACCCCAACATACTAGACATCGATTTTTTTAAAAGCACTTTTAATTATGACCAATTCTATTAATTGGAAGAGCCTGACATGGGCAAACCCATTTCTGAGAAGCAGATAGACATCTTCGATTCAGGTCACAACTCAAACCCTGCAATCCCATTCCAGATCCATAGCAGTGTGGGAAGGCTCATCTTACTGGGTATATTCTGACATAACACACTTGAGACACCAGACAGGAATAGAAGACAAAGGGAGGAGTATGACCACTGAAGTTTAACTTCCTCAATAGTCTGTTTGGAATGCTGTAAATCAAGTATGAGCAATGTATTGGATTTGGATATTTAGAGGTCCGGCAATAGTTTTCTTTAGAGAAAGTATAAATCTGTTTGTTTCTCTCTTTTCTTGAGAAGCAAATGTTCTTCATTGGGGTACAGAATGGCTTAGATGCAACACAAGAGTAATGTCATGATTTGCCAGTTAAAATTGACATCTGGGAATGTCCAAGACAAGGGTCAAAGCAACATATAATATAATGTAGCTAGCAATGCCCTCAAAAGATAACATCTTAAACTTTTTAACAGCCTTTATTATAAGGCAGGAGAATTCTAAGGCAAATTGTTCATCATGGCAGAACATCAAATCAAAATGTCAAGATAGAAATAAGCAGAATCTGGAGAGTATGTTTGTGTTATCCGTAGCAAGAAGTTAGTTTAGTGTGCCACAGCACCCAATTTGCAATTCTCATTCCTAGTCAAATAATATTTTAAGTTAGACTAAGATGCTTGAGATCAAAATAATTTCCCTGTGTGTTTGTACACTCAATTATACAATAAGGCTGGATCCTACCAGAACAGCCTCCACAGGGACTCCACAGGACATCATCAAAGGAACAAAATTAACACCATTGTAGGATCTGCTTCCTTCTCCACAATACATTAGAAGACTAGATTTAAATTACATCTCTGTGAATGCTTGGATACAATTCAACACTTTTAAATAGGAAAAAAGTTTCAAAATTAGATGCTGATAAATTATTGAACAGTAATTAAACAGTGAGTGTCTTTTGGGCTGTCTGTAATTTCTCCTAGTTTTGAGTCTGATGTCCACAGTGCTACATGTTGGAAAGCACAGGAAATTTTGCATGAATTTGATCACTCACATAGGCAGTTATACTTTGAAAACAGTATTTTTCACAAGAATTACCAATGAAATAATGTTTTAGGACACAATTGAATTTGAAATAGGTAATGTTTTGAATAGATTTTTAGGTTTTATTGAAATCTTACATGAACAAGAAATTGGAAATACAATCACATCAAGGAACAAATTGCCACGGCTTTGACGTTTTAAGCCAAACAAATTTTGTAGGGCAGATTTTCAAAAAGGTGTGAAGTTATAACAATTTAAAAACACAGTTAACCTACTTCTAGGAATGCAAAACATACAATCATGTTATTTTCAATACAAGAAAACTTAATTTGTTGTAATTTCTTAAAACTACTAAGACAAAGCACTAGCTTTTACTTTTATGTACAGCATACTCCTATGTAGTCTATCCCAAATCCAAAAAA
>VXAZ01003464.1:119309-157838 GCA_013399875.1 Gymnorhina tibicen
ACCCAAAAAAAAAAAAAAAAAAAAAAAAAAAAAAAAAAAAGAAACTGTCCAAAACCAGAGGTTCTGCAAAATCATGATTGAACAGTGTGCCATTCCTGCTTTTAAACTGCTAAAATGAAGCCTAAAATGATAAAAGCACTGAAACCCCATATGGAGTTCAGGAATTCTGCAAGCCCAGTAATGTCCAAGTGCATTTATGAAAAAAGAAAACTAAGAGACTCGAGTATATACACAATAGAGTGATTCTTCAGCCCAATACAAATGGCAGCCAATCGCTACTGAAGGATGAAACATTAAGCCAATTTTTTTTTTTTGAAAGATGTAGAGCTATAGCCAATTCTATGTTTCCAATATTCTCAATCCCTCCTCACTTGTCTACTTCCACTGTTGCCCATAAGTATCCTGATAAAATTCCTGGTTGTCATTATTGTAACCATAGTTACCGGCATAGTCACCACCTTGCTGGAGCGGCTGCTGAGCGATGGGTTGGGAGCCCCAATTCTGCTGGTTGTTGGTCTGACGGCGCTTGGAATCAGGTTGGTTGTACCCATCTGCCTTTCTCTTGCCTCCTACGTTGCCCCCACGGTTGCCCCTGGCTCCACGAGCACCACGTCCTCTCTGCTGCTGTGCAGGGCCCCCTCTCCCCCCCCTGGCTCCTCTTGGCGGTCCCATGGGTGCCCCCCTCTGTGAGTAGCCAGCTCTACCTCTTGGTGGTGGTGCTCCCCGCCCCCTAGGTGGTGGAGGGGCACCTCTCCCACCCCTTCCTCCTCCTCCTCTTCCTCTTATAGCATAGCCATCATCATAGCCGTAATAGGGATCTTCATAGCCACCACGGTAGTCATGATAGTCATAACCATAGTAATCATCGTAATAATCTTCATAGCCATAGTAATCTGGGGGATAGCCATATCCACCTCTCCCTCCACGGCCTCGGCCTCTAATAGGAGGTGGCATGCGAGGTGGAGGGTAGTAATAATAGTCTTCATACCTAGTAAGAAAAAGAAACACAGAATTATTTATTTCCAAAAGCAACCCAAAATAAAGTATACACTTGCCCTTGTTGATTAACAATACACAACACAGAGAAAAGTTAAAGTCATTCAGGTTCTTCTAAACCAGCCCGTTTCACAGCACAACTTCACTCTGCAGCGTTACCATAGTGCAAGGGTGACACTCACGCAGTGCTCCGGGAGGCCTGTCTGGCAGCCTGACGTTCTTTCCTTTTCTTATCCGGTGGCTTTGCTAACACTATTTCAATTTCTTCCCCTTCTATCTCTTTCCCATTCATTTCATTCATAGCCTGTACAAAAATTAAAAGAAAAATAACTAAATTTTTTTTTCCATTCAAAAGGAAACAAACTTACTGCAAGAAACCAGAGGGTTGGGCTGCTCCAGGCTGAGCTGTGCCATGTGCTTTGCTTTTGTGCTACATGAAAAAGTGATGTGTAACATTCTGTTTAAGTCCCACTTTATTCACCAGTTACAGGGAAGCAGTTATTTTTTTAAAAAATATGCTCTTTATATTATAAGGTAAAAAAAGAGGATTAAAACATATTAAGCATTATTTTTAAAAAGTCAGACATAGCACCATCAGTTTTTGTGTTCCTATATCTCCTAGAAACCTTTCAGAAATACTAAAGTTCTCACTACTCATACTGACATAAACACTCACTGCACTTATAAGCCTGGTAGAACATGGACACATACTTGAGGAGAAAAAATCAAAAAAGGTTACTGAAACTTGGTGATCTCATCAAGCAAGCCTCGAATCCTCCAGAAAATTAATGTGCAGTTTTTTACTATCAAAAGCACCCACAAAGAGAATTTAATACACAATAGACAAAGAGTACAATTAGGACTACACCTCCCAGTTCCTCACCTGGAGTTATCTGCTTTGCATTAAACACTTTTGAGTATTAATATTTGCATTAATGAAGACTTCAGGTGTCTGTACAGCTACACGCCTCAAAAGCATTAGAAATTATGCAATTTATTTCCAAGAAGGTATCAAAATCAGTAGACACTAGAATCAATGAGGCAGTTTCATGCACTCCACACATAAATACCATAACAATCTCACTGTAAGCCAAAACATCCATACACAAAAATATCTCACGAAGTTCATAAGCCAATTTAGTGGCCATGAAGCAGTCACATGGGCCAGATGTGGTAGTTTCTTGCTTGAGATGAGCATTAGTGATGCATCTGATCTGTCTTTTTCTCAACTGCTGCAAGTTTCCAGTTGCTGAAATCTAACAGAGCATTTAGCAGGTAGCTGTACTGAGAAGGGGTTGGAGAGTGTTTACGGACATACTGCAGAAAACCATGTCCAGAGATGTTGCTGACTTTGTTCCAACAATTTCTTGTCCTCCCTCAGACATGGTCTAAACCTATCCAAACCAACCTCAACCTCATTAAATATGAGTGACATTCATCCCAAAGCCATACTCAAGAGTATTCTAAAACCTAATCTCATGCGTAGTAAAATCCTAAGCAATTAAATGGCTATAAAATCATTAATAAGATCAAGTACAAAGCCTTTGAACTGTCCATGTAGCCACATACACCACAAAGAATATATCTGCTTCCAAGACTCCCAGATGCAAAAAACATTTCCTACTTCCTTCTTCCCCTCATGAACCATGGATTTAAAAACCAGAAGTAGTAATTTCTACAGAATTCAATACACTGAAGCACAGACAGCAGATATTAATGACCTTCTCAACAGCTCATGGACACGAAGAGAACTTTGAAGCTTACAATAATGATCTTCAATATTTAAGAAGTCATTGAGAAGAAACCTCGGGCGCATGCAGAGTTAAAAACAGGTAATGCATTAAGAGTTGCCAACACCATTCTCCTCTCCTTCACTAAGAATTTTTTCATTACCTCCCACTTTCTATTTGATACTTTTGTCACTCCAAAACTACACACGGCCTTTAAATAGGGGTCTTTGAGAGACAACTGATACCTTCTGCCAGTGTTTCCTCAGAAAAATTGTCTAGGTTGATCTTTTTTTTTTTTCCTCTTCTCTAGACTCTCCTGCATTGCTCTACACCTCTTTTCCAGTCTACTTGTTAACTTGCTACAGTTTTGTCCTTTCAAGTTTCACATCCTCCTAGCTACTGAAATCATAGGAACAAAATTATTAGTGTTAAAATTCTCACAATGGGAACCTTATTAAATGGGCTCTACAGTTTGTCTTATCGAGGTATTTACTGTAAAGAAATTTCTTAAAACCATTCATACAAATAAAGTGCTCTCATCAACTTAGCTAGGAAAGAATAATCAACCTACCTTCACTGCTGCACCTCTGTCCTCAAAATGAACAAAAGCATAATCCTTCAACTTCTTTACTCTTTCCAGCTTTCCAAATTCAGAAAAGGATTTCTCAAGAATTTCTTCTGTCACAGTAGTGGCCAAGTTTCTTACAAATAAAACTTTTACCTGGTGAAAAAATGAGAACAAAGCTGCAATCTTTAAAAGTCAAACCTCAAAGAAAACTACCAACTAGTAAGATATTATTCCTTTTTTTGTTGCATTAAGAAATTTGGGTAACTTTACTAACTCTGTATCTGCTTAAAAAAAAAAAAAAAAAAAAAAAAAAGAGCCTTGNNNNCAGTAAAAAAAAAAAAAAAAAAAAAAAAAAAGTGCCTTGTAGTTACCTGTATGAAGTTTCTACAACTTCTCTCCTTCCACAGTTCCCTTCCATAACCAGAAGAATATCCAACTTTGATTTCCTGCTTCTGGGATGCTACAAATCCCAGCAAAATTTTCATAACAGACCTCAACGACAGCAAAGAGTTACCCCAAATCACTGGGATAAAGTGCACATCATTCCTTACGCTGAACTTCACCTTCATCTCACTCTGGAAAATAGTTTTACGCAATACCTACCTGGTATTGATTATAGCTAAAGCAGAAAATGCACAGCCTGACATGTCAATCCAGCAGGATAACCCTGCACACTGCTAGTTAAGATGTTAACAGTAGTCAGTAACCGCATGTTTCCAACGTCTTCCAATGGCAACTCATTTGCAGTGCTCAGACCACGCCATTTGCATAGCTTACTGTGAAAATGTCCTCTAACTGATTTTTGTGCCTCAAAACTAGCCTTGATTTTTGTGCCTCAAAACTAGCCTTGCTCAGCTGGAACAAATCTTTGTCACTATGGCATAAAGAAATTCCTCCCAAAGCACAAGAGCATCCAGTGAAGTCTTTACTGACCTTTGCCATGACTTCTGGATCAGGTTCCTCTACTGGATCAGCCCATTCCACTGTAACAACATTTCCCCAGACTTTTACTTTCCCACTCATCAGGCGTCGGCGAGCTTGTGCTGCTGACTTGTGATCCTCATATTCCAAGAAGCAGAATCCTCGATTCTTCTTTTTATCATCAGGTTGATGATACAAAATTACATCCACCAAACCCTCTGAAAAACAGATCTTTAGTATTGAGCTTCAAAAAGAAAGAAAAGATCTAGAGTCTACCCTAAAATGCCTTCACTTGTGTTTTGTAATTAATTTGAATTTTACACCTGAAAGGGGGTGGGAGCACAAGAAAAGCAAAACAAATAGCAGATGTCCATCCAATTTACCCAGAAACAGGTCACCTAGCAAGTGAAATTTTCCAGAACAAACTTACCTCACAATTAGGCTCTGCAAAACATCAACCTCATAAACTCACACAGTTTAAGTTTTCTATACTTTTAAAATAATTTTTACATCTTTGAAAGGCAGCCAGCACTAACACATGACCTCTCCCCTGCCTCCTGGGGAACCTAGAAGGAACATCTTCCACATCTCTCCAAAAAGAGGAGAGAGAACTAAATGAATATGCACCTTCTGTTTTCACCACTTCCCTGAAGTACTTATAAATAGCAACCCTAAAAAAGAAGCAGGAGGTTAAAGCTCTCCTACAGGAACAAGAGCAAGTGACTCAATCTCTTATCTAAGGCAGAAGCACCCTTTCAGTGATGAGCTGACTTCTCTTCTTCCTACTTGCTGCACATACTGAAGAATGCTGAAAAACTGGGACAAAAATTAGTCTGTCATTAACTATTTCTGTAATAATATTCCCTCCAAACCAATTTAATATTCCCTCCTCCCCTTCACTGCTTAGGAATACATTTGTTTCAGGCTCCCCAAAAAACTTCTCCATGTTGACAGCAGAACCTCCTGTAGATTCAGTAACAAATACAGAGCCTTCAACAGAAAGCTAGAACAGGTAACAGAATTGGGATCTTCATTTTTTTCTGAGTTCATTGGTGCTGGTTTTTCTGAGTCCATTTGAGCTGTTTTCATCTCTAACTGTAAAGTTACATCATCATTCATTTAGCAATCACTAAAATACAAGTCCCTTTACACTCCACCTTAAGATATAATACATATATAAAATTTCTAACAAAATCAAACTTGGAATCCAACTTGAAAATAGTTTAAGCAATACCTGAACACATCCATCAAACAACTAGAGCTACAAAACAGAGACTGAATGGTATTCTGGGACTCAGTAAGTCTTACCTGTGACTTTACCAAACTCTTCCAATATGTTTTCCTTAGTTTTATTCTTTGGAATTGACCCAACAAATAACCTGTTGTTTGCCACGGAGATGCATACTCCAAGGTGCTTTCCAGGACGGATTTCATAGTTGTCGCACTGAAAAAACAAAGCCAGTGATTTGCTTTATCCACAATACTATGCATAAAAATATCCCCAAATCATAAAATCAGGTATTTTCTTCACCATCTACTACTTTTATACATAGCATGTTTAATTGGCATTGCAAGAGAATTCCTAAAACAGCTGGTTTTGTGTCGGCATTCACTTGGAAGAACAGTGCCAAGCTTAGGATTTCCACAAACTTCAGAAGTCCTGTTGAATGGAAAGCTACAAAACAACTGCAGTAAAAGGAACAACATGGGACGTATACAAATTGCATGGCATAAATTTATTCACCTACTGTTTATCTCAGACTTGAAAGATCTTTCTAGCAACTGGTTACTGCTTCCTCTGCTGTCAGTCAACTGCTGCTGCTGTTATCAGTAAGCAAATACATGGCATTAAAGATACTGCGAGTTCTTCCTCTTTCTTGGATAGTTTTGAACACTGAGAAGGTTCGTCAAGACAATCAACTGTCTAAATCAGTCTGTGACCTGGTTTCTACCCCAGCCCCAATAGCAGGCATGTTTTTGACTTTGTACGTGATAGGATTAAAAAATTTTACTGTCAAGAGTTAAAACTTCCACTAGAAAAAATTTAGCCCACTGCTTCATGCCTGCACCCACAGCTGGATTACTCTGAACACCAAGACTCCCAATAGGTCTTTAAAGGTATAAGAATTCAGCCTTTAAAAAAAAAAAATTCAAGATAGACATAGTCTTTTTTTTAGTCAGGATTTTCAAACACAGCAGAAGAGGATGGCTGTTTCATCATCAGCCAGCTTCTGAAGATCTCATGCAATTCTTTAAAAGCATGTTTTTAGCCGTTCTAACCCTAGCTGAGACACAGCCCTACAAATGACAGCAATACCTTCAGAACATTCTTCATATTCCAGAAGAACTAGAAAAATGTTAAGGTCCCACAGATTATCAAACAAAATCACTTCAAGGAAGACAAAAGCATTTCAGAATTTTGCTTCACATACTAAAGTGATTCCTAACACAGTAAAACTTTTTGTTCTGGTGCCATGAACTTAATAACCTGAACCTGCTTTTCACATTTTATCTTATGCAAGGCCATTTTGTTTACAATCAATCCCATTCCCACTGGTGCCTTGCAAACACAAGGAGAAGGCCCACATGGTTTTAACTGCTTTTAAGTTTTTCCAGGTTTCCGGTTTCCCTACCCCAACTAGCTTAACTAAGGTGTTCAGATTTTACCCCTCTTCTACACCCCTCATTCAGGATCAGTTGAATTCCACTAAGGCAAGTGAGATTAGACATTTCACCTGTTTTGGTTCAAAGTACACACACTATTTCACAGCCACATCCAAAATCTTTGGAGCTACACCCTGATCTGCCTAATTCTACATCTTCCTCTCAGGCAGAGGCAAGACCCCAAACAGACTGCTGTCTCTCCCTTTAACCCCCCAGGGACTGCTCCGTGTCCTTTCCCAAACTGCCTAGGTGCATGCATGTGAGCTTTCACGCAGTGAGCAGACTGCATAACTGCCACTGGAAAGAACAAAAGGCCACTGGAAACAACCAAGGGAACTAATTCGGAGACCTCCTCCATGGCAGCAGCAGCTAAACAAGGCATCTCCAATTAGCTCTCTACAGCAGAAAGGATGATGAAACTTAAAGCACACTGAAGCTTAAAAAATGTATTTTCCAGCTGGAATCAAGTAGCTCCTAACAATCACCTAAGTACTCTGACAGGCTGCAGTAAGGTACAGCAGATAGAAGTCTTATAAATTATAAGATAAGTATCTGTACTTACTAAATGAAATCAGGAGGCAATTTTTAATCAAGTAAAATTTTGAGCCTGTCAATGGATGCTTTAAAGACTTCATTACTTATGAAATTACCAACATGTTTGCTGTTTACTTTGTCTTGACCTGTCTGGAAGTAAGTTAACTCACCAGTTTGACTGCTTCTTGTGCTGCATCTTTACTACAAAAGGTAATGAACGCGTAACCTCTGTTTTGACCAGAAAGAGGATCCATCATGAGACGCAGATCCCAAATTGGACCAGCTTTCTCAAAGAGTGGTACCAATTCATCTTCATAAAGGTCTCGGGGAATTTTACCAACAAAAACCTAAAAAGGAAGAGGACACTTGAAACAAAGCTTTTTCAGAAATACAAGCTTCTTTTTAACACTTGAAAATTCCTGGGAAAGGAAGAACAATGCAGATAAACCAGCAGAGCAGAAACATTGCAGTCATCACTGCAGTCTTCACAGCAGCCAATGTTGTTGTATATCCCAAGTCTTCTAACCCTCCTGCCATTTGTACAAGGTTTTACACACAGAAAATCTGGGTTTGTTATTTATATTGAAGAGGTTGTGAATTTCTCCTGCTGAAGAGATAAATGGTTCTTACCTGGTTTTAATTTTGGCAGTTAAAAAATAAGACCTGACAGACTATCTAGTTGGGTATCATATGTTAAAGCAGGCCAAGCACTTCCTTGCTCTTGCAGTATTTTCAATTCACTCTGTAAATTAATCCTCCTTAGAAAGCTACAGACATGGAAAAATAATTTAATAATAATAATAATTTCTTTTTAATTGCTTGATGCACATTTTCCACTTTTAATATATACTGTAGTCTTGTTTCTTGTCTGTATTTGTTTCAGCTTCCACCAATTGATTGCTTAATATTTATTTAAGCAAACCTGCGAGTTCTTGTGGTTTTGTTCCTTACAATTAACTTGGGTTAAATTTTGTTAAGGAGTTAATCTCTTTAGCTGAGGTCTCCCTAGAAGGATTCCCCAAGTTGTTTAATCACTGCAGCTCTCCTCTGAATTTTCAAAACCTCTTCCATGTTAATACAAATGAAACATTCCAAACACCCATTCAGATCAAAATACATTTCTTTTAACTTCAAGTGTTTTTCGTAGTTAAAAAAGCCGTGAGCCAATGTTTTCTTTCTCAGTAAGGCCTTGCCATAATCATATCTCACATTGAAGGCATAGCAGAATTTCAGAACTAAAGACACTCATCGTGCCCATGTAAGCACCAATGTAACAAACCCATGAGGAGAATATGACTAATTTGAAAAACATGGTGCAAGGTAGAACTTCTAGATGTTTCATGTTATACGGATGTTCCTGAAATTCAGTTTACAAAACAATTTTTAAAAGCTTAGCCTCTCTCAGTTCAATGTGAATGTTGACTGAACATTACTTATTGCGGAGAAAAGAAAGGAACTGATTTATCACACTAAGTGGAAATTGAATGGCAGAGCCAAAAGGTTTTCCCCACTATCTCTCTAGAAAGCTTAAGGCATTCCTCTAGACAGGTATTTACGTTGTCATTACTTCTAGAACACTTAATTCCAACTCATTTGCAGCTTTTAAAGACAAAACCTGATACCATCAGGGAAACGCACAAGACAGGAACTACAACTTGCTCCTAAATCAGTGAAACTGTCAACTGAACTCACTACCAACTCCAACTGGTTTTAAAAAAGTCCACATTAAATTCTTTGGTACAGATGCATCTGTTTCCAGCACAAACCAAAGGCAACTCACCAAAACAGAAGACTTAATGAAAAGAAAAAAATCCTAATCCAAATACAAAGTCCATTTTGTCAGCAAATTACCAAAGATTTACCATCCTGAAAGCTTCTGTATTCTACTTTCTCTGCAGTCTCTTTGGCTCTCTCTACAAACTCTTAGACCTAGCAATTTCACAAGGCTGTGACTGCAGTTCAGTTCAGAAATACACTCTAGAAGCTAGTATGAGAAACAGAATTAAGGATTTAACTTGGAAGATATTCACATCTGACCTACATCCTACAGTAACTTCCATTTATAAAGTAAGAACTAGGTAACTGTGGGAGAAATTCATGTGTAGGGGAATTTGCTTTGAGCCTGTATACTTAATATGTTAATGAACTACAAGAACAATACTAAACACCAGGTGAACATCTTTCATGGGTCAGAAGAAACATCTGCAATAGCTTTTTTTTAGATATGTTGATAGCTTGATTAAAGTTCTGAAATACCAAAGAACGTAGTATCAGATGTCTTGTTTCATTTTTCGCTTCTACATGAGTACTGTGGAAAAACTTTGGAAACAGGCATTATTAATGAAACAATAAAAGAGATCTTGTCTCAGAAGGATGCAACTGCATTTCTTCTGGGTTCTTGTTGTAATCACTGCCCATTAGCCTGACTTTTTCCAGCTTTGCTTCCTAAAGGACTTTTTGTACAAAGTACTCCATTTTACTTCTTCTTTATTACCATTTTAGAAGACTGAAGGTTTCTTAGTTAAGGTTTTTTGTAATTAATTTCAGTTTCCTGAACAATTTTACAAAGCATTACTGAGGGGCACAATCCACTACTGCACTCAAGATAATGTGTCCTTCAGTTATTTCAACAACTGAGCCTCTGCTGTTGTCACTGCAAGCTAACAGAAGTATACTGCAGCATTCAACAAATTCTTCAAAACCTCTCCCTTTTCAATAGTCCTCTTCATATAATTTGCAGTCAATTTTTCCTAAATGTCAGATTTAACTTCTATTTAACGTAGGCTGCACAACTGCTTCATATTATCCAAATCTACAGTCTTCCTTTAAAAGAAAAATAACAGAAGTGGACAAAATTCTAGCACAGTGCACAAACCTTTGAACCTCCCATTCTTGCAGTACAGAAATGACATTCCATTTGTTTACTAAATGCATCTTTGTCCACTTCAACTCCTGCTAAATTTAGTATACAACCGCTTCTACGTTAGTGTCCTAGGTTAAAATATAGATGTATTCAAGTATTCTATTACCACCAGCTGTGGGCCATTAGCTGTTATTGCCTGCTAATGACCCACCCCTGATAACAGACAATGGGCCATCAAGAAACCCCCACATGACTCATGGACTTCTCTCATCCTACTGTGAGATGCTCCACCCAGGAGGGAGGAGCCAAGCATTCCCACCTGGATATAACTTGCCCTCAGAACTGCCTAACTTAGCCCTGTCTACTGGATTACCAGCGGACAAAGCTACCACTGGACTTTCATCTGGAGACCTTCCGTAGGATCATCACTCCAACTGAGCTACTTCATCTGGACTGCTACCACCACTCTAACAGGGTGTCAGGTTGTATCTGACTTTGTCAGTGCTTCTCCTTATATTATTTCATTTGTTTCTGATTTTATTTTCCCATTAATTTAGATCCTGACTTGTGATCTCCCACTGGTTTGTTTTCAAAACAACACAGTTAGTTATTAGAGTACCAAATTTTCCCCATTCCATTTATTATGGATAAAGCAGTTTAAATTGCCCCAACACTTCCAGCAACATAGCATTTTCCAGATTGCAGGTTAGCCTCACGACCCTTCCTTGATTTTTTGTTACAAATTCTGACCCTGCATCCACAGAGAGCAAACATATTACCAACTTACCGTTCACAGAGCTAAAATTCTGGACTTGATAACGACATTCAAAGATGTTTACCACATACTTACCCAGTAAATCTCAGGTCTGAAAAGGACATGTGAAAACTCCTCCATTTTACACAGTCTGCACTCTTACATAGATAGCTAAGCTTGCACATCACCTTAGCAATTATGGGCAAATAATCTACTTACAGAATTTTCAAATTTTTAGTTCACATCACTGAAGAACACTGAAATAGAAGTCTCTCAAAACTTTAGGAGTAGAACATACTTTATCTGGATATCCCTCAATAAAACAGAAACCAACCCATCATTCATGACAGATGACTGTTAGCTGCATGTACTAAACATGTCTTCATGTTAGCTGCACTGTGCTAATTTTGGCAAGTGCCTTCGCCTATTCCTGTTGTTGTGGGGTAATGGGCTGGCATTTCAGTCACCACTGAAGCTTCCTGTTCTTCAAATCAGGTCTTAAAAAGTATTATATTCACTTACACCAAAAGGTGAAGGAGGGAAATCAAGTACCACATTGGTCAACTCCCTCATTTTTGGTGTAACTAATCCAGACAGGCCATATGCATGTTGGGGGTGAGGGGGTTTCCCTCCTCTAAATTAAAAAGACAGAACAATTTCATATATACATATACACACATATACATACATATATGTATGTATATATACATAAATATAAATCGGGGCAGTTGGTTGGACACTAGGAAGAATTTCTTCACAGAAAGGGTGAATATACATTGGAACACGCTGCCCAGGGAGGTGCTGGAGTCACCATCCCTGAAGGTGTTTAAGGAAAGACTAGACACGGCATTCAGTCCCATGGTCTAGTTGACAAGGTGGTGTTCAGTCATAGATTAGACTTGATCTCAGAGGTCTTTTCCAACCTTAATTATTCTGTGATTCTGTGAAATAAGGATCCTTCAGTTTTCCTGAATTTAACAACTAGAAGTTGGTAGACTGAAGATCAGGAGTGAAAAATACTGTATTTTAACCTGCTTTGCAAATACAGCTCAACCTCATTAAAAAATTAAATATTCCCCATAAACAGATAGAGTTTACCACTTGGTATTATTCAACTGAAACACAGAATGCTTTTCTTGCTTGCATGGAAACTTCATCATACCTGACTAGTAGTACACTTACAACCAAATTTCCTTTTTTCCTTACACACTTAAACTCCTCCTTGCTGTCACTGAATTTAATGAAGCACTTGTAACACTGTCTTTTATTATGACTGCACTTAATTTCAAAAGTTACTGACATGGTTTGTAGATGTTATTTATGCATCCTCCAATGCTGCTGAAGAACTGATTTATTTTAAACCACAGTAAGACTACTTTATGTAGTTTTGTATAAAAAAATTTGAATTTAAGAATACAAAAGAATTATTTTTTGAGCATTTTTTGTGACACACTTTACACTTTAGTGAAATTATTGTTCTGATTTTGGCTGAAATAGAGGTAATTTTTCCTCAGTAGCTGGTACAGGGCTGTGTTCTAGTCAGTAGGAGAATAATGCTGATGACATGCTGATGTTTTGGTTGTTGCTGAGTAGTGTGTACCCTAAGTCAAGGGCTTTTCTGGGGTTTCACGCTTTGCCAGTGAGGAAGCGCACAAAAAGCTGGGAGGAAGCACGGTGGGACAGCTGACTCAAACTGCCCAGAGGGATATTCCACACCACAGATCATGCCCAGTACAGAAACTGGGGGAGCTACTCAGGAAGTGGGGGCCAATTGCAGCTCAGGGACAGGCTTGGTATCAGTCAGCAGATAGTGAGCAACTGTACTGAGAATCACTTGTTTTTCTTGGGTTTTCTTCTTCTCTCTCTCTCTCTCTTCATTACTACTATATTTTACTTTGTTTTGACTATTAACTATTCTTATCTCAACCCATGACTTCTACTTTTTTCTTTTTCTCATTCTCCTCCCCATCCCACAGGGTTGAGGGGGAGCGAGCAAGCAGCTGCGTGATGCTTGGTTGCCAGCTGGGGTTAAACCATGACAACGACAAACCTCAGTTAGCATAGAGCACACAGACCTAAGTGGAGCTTGAGAAGTTACACTCATCAATTATTATCTTTCAGTTCAAGGACTCATTCTAATTATTTACCACCACCCCTAAATTAATTTTCCTTCATGGAATATGAACATTCCCTTTAGAAATCATCCTTACTGTGATGCTTCTAACCATCTTCTTGACAATAAACGCAAGAGTTTAAGCATCTCAAAGAATGCAAAACTTACCTATAAACTGAAAGACATTAAGGAGATTGACCGTTTTCTCAAATCTAGTCTGGTGGTTTATAGAAAAATCTCCCAAAGAATTCCTGTATCAGACATGCAGCAGTGTGACAGAATATTCAAAGTGCTGAGCACGTATTACAAAACAACCTGCTAGGGACTAAAACCTTGAAGAATAAGTAAGTGAAGAAATACACAATTCAAGCATTTTCATAAGCAAACCTAAGTTTGCTCACAGCTTGCTAGGAAGATGCACAGGTTCAATCATAACCTTAAATTTCCAAATATGCTTACAGACTAGACTTTGTCCTTTGGAAGGGAAAAAAAAATTTTTAAAAGTCTTCGAAACTCTTCTAACTATCTTTTAACTTTAAAAAGAACAGCGAATGTATCATGAGGTAAGGAAAGGCAGAAAATAAAAGATCATAGAAACTTTAAGCAGAATGAAGGAGCACTGCACAAGCCCCTCAGGATAAGCAGTTATCAGTGTGTGTGCAGATGCAAATGACAAAGTGAGTGTAATGAGAGAAGGAAACACCCAAATAACTGCTTTTATTCTCATCAATAAATACCCCAAATACTAAGTATTGACACATGTGACCTCACTATAAGCAAAACGCCTTACAGTGAAACAGCAAGTCCTTCAGTAAAAGGAACACTCAATATTAAATAACAAATCCTATTGCCATTATTTTCTTCTTTAAAACATTCTGCACAGCTGTAACTTTGTCTTTATTACAGAATCACATTCCAAAAAGTCCCACTGCTCTTAAAGCTCACCCACTTAAAAAAAAATACCTGGGACTGCTTCACCCACCTAATCCTTTCAGCCAAGTGTTCACTGTGCCAGTCTGTTAATGTTCAACACGCTGACAACCCAGATCATAATTTATTAATACTTTAGCTTTACTGCACAATGTAGCTTTAGCTCTCAAGATGTTCACCTACATCTTGAGACCTACAGCTACAGTTAACATGCAATGAATTCCACTTTATGTTTTAAAAATTAGTTGGTGTACAAATATTTACAGTAGAAAGACCTGATGCACCTTAGAGGGAAAGAAGTCTACCTAGTACCCATATTCTTCAAAACAGTACCAGTATTTGGGTATCCTCAAGAACCAAATGTTTGCCATTATTGTCACATGACTGACAGCTCTGCATCAACATATCTGAGCTGACACAAGCTACAAGAGCTTCAGTATTATTTAAGTAAGTGCATTTTTTGTGTCTGAAACTGTCACAGTCAAAGGAATACTTTTTAGAATTTTTTTATCCATAACACTGGAAAAGGGGCATATACACTACTATATAACTGGATGTGTTGGAAAAAACGAGAAGTGGTTCTCCATAGTTTAAGAAAATAAAAGGAAACAAAAAACACCACCAAAAAACAAAACCCCACCCACATCATTGTGATAGAAAGTGCCCACAATGATCTCATCACTTATGTGCAAACAAGCTCTACCTACCACCAAATCCTAGGATCCTGTTTAAATTGATCACTATGCCTCAGAGCTTAACAGCAGGAGCTAAAGTCTACCTTTCATAGAGCATACACCAGTTTCAGCAACATGTTCAGCATCTCAGGCTGTCAAACCAAACTGTCTAAGTCAGTAATCAGTCCTTAAATCCCACAAAATGCCAGCAATAGATTCATTTGGTAGAAACGTCATTTCTAGAACTAGCTGGCTGGGGTTTGCTATAGCTTCTAATGCTGATTCAAGGCAGAAGTATTTCTATTAAGGGAGTTTCCACAAGTTACTTGTTTTAGCTTCAGGAAACTTAAAAATATAAAACCATATTCTTCATCATATGAAAGTGCAGCTAAATTTATGGCTTTCTGGTGAATTACTGAAGAGCCAAACCATCACTGGACAATGTACTTAAGAGCAGTAGTCAAGGACTTTCAGTCATGAGAGTAGTTCACTGTAGGAAGGGACCTACAATGATCAGCCAGTCAAATGGCCTGTCCACTTCAGGGCTGACCAAAAGCTAAATTCATGTTATTAAAGGCACTGTCCAGATGCTCCTAAACCCTGACAGACCTGGGGCACCCACCAGCTCTCTAGGAAGCCTGTCCAATGTCTGACCACCATCTTGGTAAAGAGATGCATCCTTACGTCAGTGAGACATGGTGAAATTAAATAACACTTTATACATCACATAATAACTGTGGCAACACCACTAAGTTGGTAAGCAACCTCTAAGTCACCTTTCTAAATGCAGAAACAAAAACAAAACAAAAAAAAAACCACCCCAAAACCTGAAGCTACATGGCTTCTTTTCAGTGTATTAGTTGTGGTAGTGTCATTATCAGTCCACGCAATCATCAAGGATTTCTTCACAGATTGAAACAAAAGCAAATAAACAAATCCTTAATTATTACCAATCTCAAGTGTCCTCTTCAAAACTATTGTGTGAGTACCTTTATACAACATCCAAGTCTTTTTCATTTTTAGCACATTACATGAAACCAAGCTAGTCTTGCTTAAATTCCATTTCTTGTAAACAGTTAAATACCTCCAAGTCACATGTTTACCTACTCATGCATCCATAGTTACTTTTCAAGCAATGGACTATAAACTTTAGGGTGAACCATGAAGTCTGACGATTTAATTTTAAGAAACTTTGCATAGCCTTTCTTAGTATATTTTACCTCTTTTTTCTCCATTTTAACCTATCTTCCTGTCTTTTGCAGAATACTGAGGAGTAAGGAAGACTGATAAGACACGCATAGAAGAATATTTTCCTCTACAATACATTAAATTTGTAATATAGTTTATTTTCAAGTATTTCCTATTTATGAGTTTGCACAAGTATACAAAGCAATTATCAGATTAGTCTGTATATACCAACCTCTGTTCCAATGCCAGGCTGAACACCAGAATATACAGTATCTGGAGGAGGACCCCCATATTTCCTCTGTCCTGTAGTTACATCCAAAGTGTAACCAGTCCGCTCTAGCAAAGCCTGAAAAAAAAAAAAAGTCAGACTACTTGCAGGGGAAAGGGCAGTGGGTTAAAACATACAGAACAAAAAAAGCATTCCAAGATAAGCATTTCTTTATCTGCTCCTTGCCACACTTCATAAGGTATATATGAAGACACAGAACCTATAAAAACCCCTGTTTTTTGTAGGTTTAAAAAGCTATCATAAACAGCAACATTTGTTTTATATTACAAGGTCACTGGAAAGAACTTGTTTGTCTTTTCCCTTGTTTTCCATTCTGTATGTAGCACCCCAAGAAGTCCAGAACACCAGACAACTAAGACAATTCTAAAGAGATATCAGTGTTTTTATAGAGTTTAAATTTTGGCAACTGTGTGATCAGAAAGAGCGGCATTTCCGACAACCCTTCTCTTTAGAATCTCTATCACGCATACATTTCTTTAAAGCCAAGTGTGAATGTAGTTATCCAGGTGGTACTGATGCTTTTTAAGTTCCTATTCAGTCTACGTACAAGTAATATATCAGCTAGTACAGAATAACCAGTGTCTCTAAGTGTTACCTTAATCTTTGCTTCATCTGGTCCCTTCGTTGATTCCTGTACTTTGCTGCCTTGTTTCTCTCTTTGCCTGTAGGTCTTCATAACTCCACATAAAAATGCACTTTTGTTCTGCAGATACAATTTACAAAATAATTCAATTGTGTGTATGACAAGCCCTGGGAACCCACTGAATCTTACACTTCATACCATGAAGTCCCTACCTGAAGTCAATGCAATAAACCAAATGTCAAAAGAATCCTTCAGAAAAATACAATAAATAATTGAACAAACTTGTCAGATTGAGAAAGTCATCAGATTCCAAACAGCATTTTAACCTATTTTCTCAATTGCACACATTTTTATTATCTGGGGGCTTTTGCTTTGTGCTCAAATACCTACACATTTAAGGAAATTTTTAACAGACTTGATATTTGGGTTTGAAATATAATACTACAGCAACATCAATGAATTTCTAAGTTACAACTCTCCTGCCAGTAGTGCCAGAACACTATTTATACTTATGTGCTCACACTCCTGGAGCTCTCACCTTACCTGTACATGCGACAGGTCACTTTCTTTAAACTGCTGTAATACAGAGAGGGCTCCTTCTTCATTAAATTCCCTAAGAGCATCAATTGCTCTTTCATCAAGATCGACATAAGCTACCAACCCTAAAAGTTAAAGATAAAGAAGTTACAGATTTCTATTGAATTTCATACAAACTAAGAACTATGCAGTTTGCTTTTAAAGTCAAAAAGTTACATTTCATAGCAACAGAATTATACATTTAATTACATATGCCTACACAAGTATATGAAAGAATATGAGTACAATGAAAAAGTTAAATTAAAATGTATATACCTAAACACTAACTGATGTGCAAGATTATAGCCCATGTGTAACAGTTTTCTAGCATTCAGGAATGCAATCTGCTGCATAAAAGCAGTATTACACACCAGGGTCTGAAACAATGAACTCTGGCTCACTTTTAATAATTCGAATTTTGTTTGTTTATTCTTCATTTTAAGTTCCACACTTCCTTCTCTTGAGTTGAGCTGCTGCTGTTCTAGAGTAAGCTGACAGGTGAACATTACAGGTATCCTATTGTATGGGAAAAAGGAGCTACCCAACTGATGATCAAACACCTAGGAAGCTCTACCGCACAAAATATTAGGAAGCAAAAATTATTTGTTCACTCTTTCCTCCAGCTTCAAAAAAGCAGGAGTCAGTGGATTTCATGTGTATCTTAAACAATGTTTGGGGTTTTTTAACTCATTTTATTGCTCTATGCAGTTCCAAGAGCCAGAATTCAGAAAGGTATTATTTTGAGCCCTGCTATGTACCCAAAAAGCTAATGTTAATTTTACAGGTACAGACTCCCCCAAGAAACACTGGACCAGTTCTGAAGCATTTTCTTTTTAAGGATCTTTACATGTTATTTTTTTTCCTTTTGTAATGCACTTGCATCAGTTGTGGAGTCAGACATATAGACTGAGACTTACACTTTTTAAATCATACATCCAAATTTAGGACAAATACCAAAAACTCCACACACTTTGCAACAGCTTGATCTCCAAAATACACAGATTATTTCACTCCTACTTGATTTTGAAAATGCACAGTAGTGCCAAGCCCAAGGACTACATTGCAGAAGTGATCCTGCATACTGGAAGGGACCTGTATCTTTCATGGAAGACTTCAGCAGATAAAAAAAAAAATCGCTAAATTCAACCCCAAATTTGGCTCAAGTGTCAAAAGTAGTTTGCTTCACTGACAAACCCCTGCACAATGCAAACATCTTCAGTGGCATTAATGAAGTGTGAATAAATGTTTTCAGGTTACTCATGAAGTGGAATTATACTTGGTAGTCAGGTTCTGGGCTGAAAAGCTTTAAAATTCCTTAAGAACTCCTCACAACACAACCTAACTGCAACACATGTTAGAACCCCACGAGTTCCTCTGCCCAGGTATTTATTTACACCTTCTCTCAGACCATCAAGTGCACGTCATCATGACCCACAGTTGGAAAGTGCATCTCTAAAGCCAATAAAAGCTGGTAAAGGCTTGAAGAAAGCTCACTGTGAATGACTTCCAAAAGACATCACCCACATGAGCCAGTTTCACACTGAGGATTGATAAGGTATTGGTTTTGAACTGCCTTCATGTGATCAGTGTAATTTTAACTCTTTTCAACAAAAACTGTCATCTTGCCACCCAGGCATTCAAGATCAGCACATAAAGCAGTTCTACTGCTTCTTGTAAATCTGTTCACGGAACACACTCTAAAAAGGAAAAGAAAGCCTCTGTCTATAGGATAAAATAGGGTGGTTATAAAAACAAAATAGGAAAACCTCTGTATATAAAGAAACCTCTTTAGAAGTTGCAGAGACCACTTGCTACCAGCAAGGTATTACTCGAGTTGCTAGATAGCTTAGTCCTCAATTTGTTAGTGTCAGGCTGAACATTTCAGTGTAATAACCAACATGGATTAAACTGTCCACTGAGAACTAGAGAGAACAAAAAATCCACAAGCAGACTCAATTCAAATGTAGTCCCAGGCAAGACAAGCTAGTTGCTTCCCTCACTAAGTCACCTAGGCAGCCTTTGAGTGTTTTAGAACCACTGTGACAGTGACAGTAGAAACGTAAAAGCAAAATGATGATTTGGATTGAAGAAAAAAAAAAAAAAATGTACAGTTTAGTATGTGGAAACATACATCTTCATTTGATGTCTAAGAAACTAGTGCTCTGTGCCCTAAAGCAACTAAGATATCACATACAACTCCAAGGATGTGTCAAGTAATTAGTCAATGTCAAACCCAATTTGCCTTTAGGGAAATCAAAGTAGCAAAACATTCAGAGCTACACAGATCAAAAACAATGAATTTTTAAATCTTAATCTATAAAAATTTGAAAATGGTATGCCCTCACTTTCATAACCAATCAGAAACAAGAAATGCATATTATACCTGTCTGAAATATTTCATCAAGTCTCTCTGCCACCTTCTGTGGGAGGCCTGCCTCTATCAGTGTCTTGTAGTGTTCTGTGTGAGTTACACTGGAAGTATCCATTGGTTCTTCCTCTTCTTTTAACTGTACCGCATTACCATTCACCTGATTAGCCATTTTATTATGCTGCTGGAAAAAATTCAGGAGCTATATTACAATAAGCCAGAAATAACTAGTTTGTAGGACAATGCATGATTTATCTAAACTAATTTGTATACATGCTGCAAAATCACCTGTATCAAGTTTTATTTAATACTTTTTGGATGCAGCTGATCTAAGTTTCAAAAGAAAGTACAACCCTTAATATTGTGGAAAATGTACATGGAAGAATTTACATAACTTTTTAAAAATGTACTTCATGTACATAACAATGTCTAAACTTCATCTACTGATTGTCATTAACTGATTACCATAACAGCTAGAATGTACGGGGACACGGTAGTAATATCCTTCAGCAAAGACTCAGAAGATCTAGTGCTATTTCCATTTCCCATTCTGCTACTTTTTAAAACAATCATTTAAAATGTAGTGAACACATAACCCTGCAGGGTAGCTTAAGGTATAAAAATGTTAATACTTGTTTCTTGTTAATACTTATTTCCACTTTCTTGGCTTGTCGCCATGTCTTCCTTCAAACCCAACATGCTGCACAAGACTAGCCACATGCTTTCTCACGACGCTGTCAGAACTCAAGGACAGAAAGAGAAAAATCGCACTTTGATGCACATTGTCATTTGAAGCTGCAACACAACAGTTTCCATGCTTTGTTTCCCTCAAATAGGAGCTGAACAAATCACAGCTACTATTTCAATATTATATACCTTATTGGTTTAAAAGGAAGCCATGACCGCAGCATCTTCAGTTCTTATATTAATGAAACTACTTGCTTTCAGAATTAACAAGCTGATTCCAAATATGTGCACAGAAAAATGCACAACTATCTTCTCAGACAATTCCAGTGGGCTTTGCCCAATTCATTAAAGACTGTTTCAACTTCTCAATTAGCCAGCCAGCTGATATTTAGTGCTTTCAAATAAAAAGGCTGACAAGAGACAATTCAACTACCCAGCAGAGAACATAAGGATGATCAGCTGTTAGGTTCAGAAATGAAACAAGCCTCAGGCTTTAAATGATAGGGCAGAAGTTGATGAGCAGCAGCGAAATGATAACCAGGTAGACAATGCAGCATGGTTGGAGCAATGCAATTAAGTACTGGAATACAGGTATGAAGATGATTCAAGAACAGGTTTTTTAAAAAATGCTGAGGCCTCAAGCTATTTACTATGCTGCAAAACAAGTGTCCAAGCATAAGCACACCTCTAACAGTCCCCTGTACAGCCAACCCTTCCAGACTACAGCTCATGAACTGGTTGGAAGATATCGTATGAAGATTTGAAAGCTAGAGCAAGGGAAGAAAAAAACCCAATCATTTTTCTTCAGACAGTCATTTTACTAAAGCTGTCTTATTTTGACGGGCAATTTTACAGACATGTAAAGCAGCCTCACACTGTTTCTGTCAGATGCCACTTCTTTAAGCCATTAGCGTGGAAAAGAAAAGAAGTCTCCCATAGCTACATAGCGTATATATATATATATATATTCTCTTACTTGACAAAGAGAAATTACTTTCTAACCAATTCAGTTTACTTACAAGCAACTATAGCCTAATTACAGAAGAAAAAAAAAAGCTACCTGAAGCTACAGTAATGCTTGCTGATCCTTACAGGTATTAACTACCAAAACACTAATGAACATCAATTTTCTGTAGGTTACAAACATCATAGAAAGCAAAACTCAGCTACATGTCTGTCTGCCAGAGAGCCTCGGCAAGATCTCAAATTTGAAACAGTGTAGGGCAGAGGGGGTTTAATTACCCCGAAAATGCTTTGCTCAACCCCTCTTCTCAAAAACTCACAAGCTGAGACACACAAAAAAGATATAAAGAGGAGGGCATTTTTGTGTTCACTTTTCTACTGCCTTATATAATAATTTCATTACATATATACTGTCTTCTCTGTACACAAAACAAACAAACAAACAAAAACCCCCCAAACCACAAAGAACTGAGAAGCTACAGCAACACATAAATACAGAAAATTTACTTGGAGCAATTACTAGGACCTTCTGAACTACAAGGGCTTATGGTGACAATCAAGGACAGCTTTTTGTTAACCCAGAGTAGCTTCCAAGTGTCATATACTCAAAAGTTTAACACTTCTTTCAGTGTTGCCTATAACTGAACAAAAGGTTGACAAGCTATGCTGTGCCCAGACAGAAACACCTCCTCTGGAGTACAGTGTCTCAAACTTCTGACAAGCAAGATTCACAGCATGAAAAGATACCAGCCTTCACCACAAGCATACACCAGTGTGGGGAGTGATATCTAACCCCTAAGAATCAGATTACTACACAGCACCACAGCTCAAATGCTGTTTTAGGTAGGCTTTTAGGCAATTTAAATTAATACTCAGCTTTGTAACTCACTAGCTGTATGGTTTATTTTTGCTTAAGAATTAGTATCTTCATAAAGAACTAAAGTCAAATGCAATGCATGTTCAGTTTGGGTGTTCAAATTTTAGCTATTTCCTGTCATACAAACTCAATTTAAAGAATTATTTAAAGAAATATTTATTTAAAGAAATGTACTGTAGAAATTTCTGAAGTGACACAGCTGCCAAATTATTCAAGCACCAAGAGCATCCAGAAGACATATTTCTTTTCATACTTATAGCAATAGATCCCCTAATGGCTTTGCAAGCTTGGCCTGAAATTAAATTGACTTTTCTTCCACAAAAATCACCAACAAGCAAAAATGCATCTCTTACAATACTAGTTCTTCACTCTGAGTTCAGCAGAGATATGTGGGTGAAAGTCATAGCTGAAAAAGACTATTTAGCTCTCCCTCTAGGTAACATCAGCTAGTTGTAGCTAACAAGAAAAATATTTTAAATTGAATTTTATCTAGTAAGTAAAACACACAATGATTACTTTAACATTTTTATTCTGCTCTAAAAAATACTAAAAGCATATTAAAGACGAGTGATGTCTCTGTTTGCATGTGCAGTGTATCCATGTGACTCAGCCTATGACAGACCAGGCCACACAGAGGAGCACCCGCATACACTCAGTTTTTCATCTGCATTAAGTAAGATATTAAAATATCTAGAAAAGAGGGAGACTGGTTGAATTGGAAAGACTTCAAGGGTGGATTATAAGTAAAGAATTATGTATATAAGTACATGTGGGATATGTATTTGTTTCTAAAACATGCAGAAATGGATGCATTCAAAACAGTGTACACAAAACCATGCTTACCAAATGAGCAGAAGTAATAAATAGACATTGGGGACAATTTTACATAGGCAAGGAGAACAAGGAGAATTCTCACTGGTGCCCAAGGTGTTACCTATAGCCTCACAACCTCCTAACTGGGCATAGAGGGAAGGGTTTTGTTTCAAGTTTCACACTGTTGTTGCAAACAATGCTTTTCTGAAGACCATAAATACTTCATGATATAAAACATGTTTTTAGCTGTTCACTATCTTTCATCCAAAATTCCTGCATCTCAAGAGTAATTTACAAAGTTACTAGTCCCTTTTTTAAACTCTCATATGACAAGTAGGAAGTTAACACTACAGGTGCTTCCAGTGTTTTGTAACTCAAATGGCTCATTTAGTTATTTTTCTGGAAAACAAAAAATTAACAGAGATCTGATCCTGACAATGTATGGCATCCTGAAAAGAAATACCTGATCACAGCCTCAATCTGACAATCACTGGTTAAACAGCCATGATGTTACTATTTCCTTTATCTTATACCATGCCTCTAACAGAGGTTGCCACCTACAGACTATCTAAGTATAACTCCATCCAATTAATTATAAATTCAGTCTCGTTAACTCAAAACATGCTTAGGAACAGCTTAAATGAGAAGCAACAGAAAAATTCTGGCAGAAGGACAACGTCTGAACCTACCATAACTAACTTCACAGTGATTATACACCAATATTGTTTTTGGGCTCCTGCTGAAAACTTAGTTTCATGCAGGAATGGAACTTGTTTAGCTCAGGTGCACAGGAAGCCAAATAATGCATACATAAAAACTCTGCACCAAAGTCATTCCCTTTCTTATGTTACTACTCCTAACCAATATATTATCTGTGTCAAGCAGTTAAGTTAAACCATGTTAAAAATAACACTGAAGGAAGCTTGAGGGGTATTTGTTTGGTTTTGTTGTTTTAGCTGACCACAAGAAAACAGGTGCAGTCCTTACAGTTATGCCTCACACTTCAAGAGGGTTCTTGTCAAGCCAGTAAGATAAACATATAAGTGGGGAGAAGATAAGAATTCACATTTAAAGACTGAATTGGGGTTTTATTAAAACCTTACTTGTTCAGAAACATTTCTGTACATGAAGGCATGTACAAAAGGGCAGGCCCTTTATTCTGTTCATGAAGGCATTATAGCCATTTCTTTTGTACCTTAGCTTATTCAATCACAGAAAGTACATTTTAATAGCTTAATTATGATATGCTAAGTGTTTCTTAGCATGAATTACAAGAAACCTTATATTGAAGTCACCACAGCCTGAAGACCTTTACATAGTAGCCAGGATTTTTCCCTACCAGTAAGCCAAAAGGCAGCTGGCACCTTCACCTCTCCAGCTCAGCCTTGCTCACTCCACAGCCCCATAGAAAGAAAAATCTGAGAACCTCCAGTATGATGCTAAGCAAGGGACCAGCATAGCCCACAGAGAAACAAACTCTGCTGCAGTACCCACACAACTATGATTGGGAGATGACTTTAGCACAGCAGGTTAGCAACATGCCCATCAGTGCCATTAAAAAACAGACTGCAATAGCTCCCACGTTTTGCTAATCTAAACCATAAAGTATGCCCATGCTCATTTCTCACTGGACTTGGCAAATCATAGCTCATCTGGCTGTCTAGGTTGTACTAAACAACACTCCTGGTACTCCAGTTCCAAGCAACACTTCAACAAAAATGAGCTTTGTTCTGAAGAATTTATCATCAAAGAATTTTGCAGATGTCTGTCTAAAAAAGCAGGGAGTATTGGGGTTTTTGACTAAACTAGGAACTTGAGCGTTAGCAGGAGACTCGAGTATTATTTCAATAGTGTTCACCTAGACAGAAAAACTGAGAGGTAAGGACATGTAATGCTTGGGCGAAATATAGTTTCAAGGATGCAAAATTATCAAGCAGACACTGCTTGTTCACAAACACTACATTTTGCTTAGGTTACAAAAAGCTTACACTGCGACATTCAAAATTCTGGTTATATTACTTTAACTTTTACAAGTAAAAAAAAAAAAAAGCCAACAAAAAATTGTGTTAAAGTGTAGTCCCAAAGGCAAAAAAGCAACCAATCAAAAACACCAAAGCACCAGCTTCATGAGCATTAATGTCCTTTGCAGCACAAAGTGCCGGTGGGATCCTTTAGAGCTACATACATGGGAAAGGGAACCCAACATACTGTTTCAAAAAGAGTAGTCCAGCACAGCTTATGTACTTAAGTAACGTGTTCAAATACTGACAGGTGACAAGGCTGCTCAGACCGAGTAAATAAAGTTTTATTTTTAAAGTATTTGCAATAATGATGCATTTAAGCAAAACTTTTCAAGATTTAGTAAAGGTTTTTGGCAAAAGTTAATTTAAGAAAAACAGTGTCTTAACAACAAAACTGGATAGTTTCTCCTTTAAGTACTTGACAAGCGTTATACTCTCAAAGGAAGTACGAAGCGCAGACCCGAGCGCCGCGGGTGGGTGCAGCTGTCCCTCCCGGTTCTACCGCATTATGCGCTACCTAAGATCTAAGGGCGCGCTGCGACAGCGACGCATTTGCTGCTGAGAGCGTTCTTCTGTACCCGCGGGCAGAGCGGACCGGGCACAACCACCGCCGCCGGGCCTGGTGCGGCTTCAAAGAGCCCGGAGGGACCGAGCAGGGACCGACCCGACCCACAGCCCGGGAAAGGCGCGTCCCGGCCGCCCGTCACATGCAACCCTGATCCGCACGGCTGGGCGGAGCGGGCCGNGGGGCCCACGCAGGAGGGCTCGGCGCGGCCGCGGAGCGCCCCCGCCCCGTGGGGCGGCCCCAGCACTCACCGGAGCGGGGCCGACGCGGCGCAGCTCGGGCCCAAGCAGCGACGGCAAATGGCGCGCGCTCCTCCTTCTCCTCATGGACGGCAGCGCGACCCCGGCAGCACGCGGGGTTTCCCGGAACTGTTTCCAGGGACCGCTGCTTCGCCCACTCAGGAACCCGCACTCTAGACGGGCAGCCGGCATTACCAATGAGGCGCGAGGGGCGGGACGCGCCATTCCTCCCGGCGGCCAATGAGAGGGAGGCGCCGTAACCAATCGCGGAGCGCCTTCCACCCGGCGCGCCGGTAGGGCCGGACTGGGGGCATTTAAAGGGACAGCGCCTCCCGCGGCCCGAACAAAGGGAGCGCGCGGGGCTGCTCCACTGGGCTCCGCTTGGCGCGCCCGGGGCGGGGCCTTTGCTGAGGGGGCGAAGCCGGGGCCGGGGCTCTCCCGAGCGTTGCTCGCCGCGCTGCGCCCAGGACCCTGGCGCAGCCCCGTATGCCTGTGGGGCCTGTCGTGCTCTCTGAGCCGTGCCTCATGTGAGCCTCCGGACCGGGTCTGGCTGCCTTGCCCTTCAGGCCCGAGGCAAGGAGGGGAAGCTATGCGGCTGCAGGAGCTGCGGATCAGGCTCATCTCAGGACACTGGCGTGCGGGGCTCTGCAGCTGCTAATCTGTAATTAATCGGTGATTAAGTCTTACTTGCCTGCTCACTAGATTTTCTTGATCAGGCTCTCGATGAGTGCAGACTTGACACAATAAATACATAAGTCAGGAAGAAATCAACCTGTTGGCACCGATGGTGTGCTGTCTTCACGTGCTTGACGCGCTGTTGCATAACATGAAAGTCAATGTAAGCTGGGTTGGGTCTGGCTGAGTCCCTGAGTGCTGTGTCAAACTGAACCCAGAGGACCTGCGTGTCTTCATACGGTCATGTGAACTGTGCATCTGGAGTCTGGTAAACAAAAGTAGCAGCTCACATACTCTCAGAGAAGGTTCTTCCAGTACCTGCACCCCAAAATTACTCTCCTGAAGATGGCATGTACCTGTGTGCTGATTCATGTATGTATGATATCCCACCACTGGTAATGTGGGGGCATGGGAAAAAATGGTATGCGATGTCCAGTGTTTCCAAACCATAAGCTGGAGGGAAGCTTGTGCAGATACTGGAGGTGTTCAGTCTGTCTTGCTGAACCTGTTTGGTGGTAGACATGCTCCTTCTCTTGTAGAGTTGGCACTGCCCCAGTGACTTCCCTCTTGAGATTTGGCAGTAGAACCAGCTCTTCAGTGATGGATGCAGGGTCTACTGTGGTGTAGAGATGGAAGGAGGAGTAATCATTCATTGCCTTGTCCATCCCAGATCACTGAAGTGGTTTTTCTGGGAGTTAAGAATGATGGGTTAAAGGAGTTCTCGCAACACAAATATTGAGAGGAATCGAGGGAGCTGAGCATCTGAAGTGGTGCTTAATAAATGTCCCACAAAGCTCTTACATTTTTTATAATATAGTATCCAGGAGTGAATTACGGAGTATAATGACATATGTCCTGTCAGCTGGCAGCTGAACAGGATGAGGCTAATGAGCAAAATGTATAATGAGGTATGTACGTTTCTGCAGTGTAATAAATTGAGAATAATTTCCAGAATATCTCTAGCAACTACCACCCTGGGTTCTGTGTACTTTGCAGTGCTTTGTTCTTTGGTCTCATGCTCCACACTACAGCCTCAGCCCAAAATGATCTGAACTTTGGACTCCTCTAGCCAGGAACAAGCTATAGCCTCCAGGTAGTTGGGTTAGTGCCAACCAGCAAGCTGTGCCTGAGAGGAGGCCCTAGATGCTCTGAGATGAGAGGAAAATTAATTTTTTGCTAGATTTCTCAATTTTAATTTTTCCTAGAAAATCCCAGAATGAGACTACTTACAGCTCTCTCTGATTGGAGCTAAACAGGTACACACAAGACCTGATTTAGTCCTGGGCTAAGGCAAAACAAAAATCGTCTTGGAACCAAGGAGAGGGTTAATCTCAGCTGCTGAGAGCTGGGAGGGCAGGACAGTCCTGCTGCTCCTGACCACGCAGAGGGAGAACCTGGCTCTAGCAAGGAGGCTGCCCTGCTCTGCTCCTTCAGCACATGCGAGTCCTGCAGGGTGAAACGGTGAGCAAACCCATGAAGGGACAGAGCAAAGTGAAGGGATCCAGCTTTTCCACAGTTCTATCTATATATTTACTCTGCAACCTGTTGACATTTTTCTGTGTTCAGGGGCCAGAAGTTGAGTTTTGCTGAGGCTCAGGGTGTTCCCATCAGTCTCTCACTTCTCTTCCACACTTGGATTGAAATTCCTGTGTGTTCCACATCAGTGGCAAGATGACAGAGTTGAATCTGCTGTAATTTGTATGTGAGCTGTTAACTTATATATGGAATATGACATATCCTGATGCTCTAGACTTCTTATTGAGACCAATCATTGGTGCAGCATATTATGGATAATATGTCACAGATGTGCTTACCTCCAGAAAATATCTTGTTCTCTGGTGCTCTGCATGCAGCTCTTACGTGTTTGCTGAATCCCAGGCTTGCAGGGACAGGTCTATCTTAAAAATCTTCAAGCATTATTTATCAGTAACGAACTTTCTGAGCACCCCCAGTGTGTTCCACCACCTCTACAGCAGGGAAATGCTCAGGGAAATTTCTGCCTTCAGAGGCCATGCTACTGTTATTACCCTGTGCACATATGTTTATTTTGCCTTGCACATAGCCAGTGTATTTGATTTTTAGGAAAGCACATACATATGCTTTGTCTTTGTCTTGCCTCATTCCCTTTATCTGCTCTGGAGTGGGGAGGTTGAGTGTGACAAAAAGGCCCAAAGAGATTAGACTGGGCTACCTGGTGCCTTGCACTAAAACCAGCTTGCTAAAGATCTTGGATCTCACTTTCCTTTCTTTTCATTTTTTTCCCCACCCCTGAGCCAAGGATTCTTGGCAATTTCCATCACATTTGTGTAGGATGCAGCACAAAGCAAGCAACTTGGGAAATAGCTTCTGTTTGCTGCAGCAAAAATCACCAGCTCAGTTTTAGCAGAAAACAAAGTGCACTTTTCCTGCTCTTGCAGGGGCCAATGTGGTGGTTTAGGCCGAATTCAGGGAAACGTCCAAAAGGAACGTCTCCTCAAAGGAAGGCAGGTTACAACCACCCCTCCCCCCAGCTGGGTTCGGGGAAAAAAAGTTTTCCTCGGAGGAAAGTGAAGGAGAAAATAAAAACTATTTATTTAGCAAACACACAGGAAAATAATAATAATAATGCTAAATAATAAAATCCCTCACTCTGGAGAGAAAACCTGAAAGATTTTAGAGTCCTTCTGTGGGTGTAGTCTCTCTCCTCCTCCTCAGAGCTGGGTTGGCGTGGGGGGCCCCCCTCCAGGCCGGTGGAGGTCCCCCGGTGGGGTTCTGATGTTCTGGTGTTCTGAACAAGTCCAGAAGAGAAGAAGGGAAAAGCCAAAGTCCCAGAAAAAAAATCCTCAACTCTCTGTCTCTCTCCGAAGAAACAGAGCCGAAAAGCCGACTGAAAAGCAAGAAGAGTGCTTCCTCTGCTCCGCAGCAGAAGTAGCTAATCTCTGTGTCCTTGAAGCACAAACTGTTTTGAAAAGTTCGCTCAGTTTTTTTTTCTCTGTCTCTTGCAGCCAGTTTTAAAGGCATAGAAAGGCTCAGGAATCATGTCTGGGCATAGAGCAGTGATAGGGGATACAACAGCATAAAGTCACCCCAAGACAGCCAAGCAGTGTTGGGCCATGATCTTTAGAAGCACAGTACAGACAGAGGATCTGGTGTTAAAGAAGGATAAGCATCTCAATGAAGACATAAATGCTGCTCCAAGAAGTGAAACTCTTAATGGAGCTGCGCTGTAGGAGGCAATGGGAAGTCAGGGTGTTGTGAACAGGGTCAGTCCAACCCTGAAGAACTAGCAAATAACCAAGATGCACCAGTCCTGGCAGAGAAGAGAGAAGAATCCCTTCCTTTGTGTACCCCTGTGCCTGTGGGACAAAGCAGGGGACTAGTCAAGCCATCAACCATTCCAGAGCTATTGAGGAAACCTAGAACAGTTAGTCCTTCTGTGGCCTGTTATCTGAGTTCAGCACTGTCCTTACCAGTTTCAAACATCGGCTTTGGGTTTTGGTTGCTGTGAACCAGAATTGCCTGGAAGCAGATGGCAGTTTGTAGCTTTCCAAAAGACAACTAAGCCCTGCCCTCCAGGTCACACAGACTGAGGGGGAGTCCTGGAAAGGTCTCTAGACAACTTGTGCCTTTTTAACTCCCCAGCAATCACTGAGGTCCGAGGTATAATCTTGTTTTAATCCCCAGCATTCCTGCTCTGGAATCCTGCAGCAGTCTGTAGTGGCATGTCTCTGTGCACTGGCCCTGGAAGTGGTGACTGAACCCAAACTGCTTGCTGCAAGTCAAGCAAATGCTCATGTAGTTTGTCAGGAGCCCTATGCTATTGCAGTGATCTCCAGAACACCAAATCCTGCTGGTGAAATGTCCATCAGACCAAATGCATCTTAAATAATCTTAAATCTTTTTTTTCTGCCTTGTAGTTAAAACGTTCTAACTTGTAGTTAAAACTTCTAGTAAGAGGTCTGTAACTTGGACATCTTTCATCTCATGTTTTTAATCATAAGCACTGTCAAAGGGGCTGTAGAAATAAACATGTTACAAGACTGCAAGCTGGTGCTATTTTGACTCCACTTGGGAGAAAACCTTTAGCCATGCACAGCAGACCCAGTACACTCACCTGTGCTGAGTAACTGCTGTGTTACGGGAGTCAGGAACAAGCAACATCTATGTCATTTGGTAATTTATTGCAGAAACAGTTCAAAGTTCAATAGAAGTAAAAAAATACTTCTGAAGAGGTGCACTGATAATGAAACTACACAAAAGAAGATGATGATTTAACATCTCCTTTGCCAAAAGGCAGAGATCCCCCTCAAATATTTACCTTGAGCCACCATTTAGTGATCAGGCCCAAACTCATGCTTCTTACTAACCTCAGATAATAGGAAAAGACATTCCTGGAATGGAGTCTGTGTATAAAAGGTTTTAAAGAACACCACAGCCAGCACAAGAAAAGGTCAGGGTGCTGTGACTACAGGTCCTGGGAGCTCTTGTAGGAGCTCAGTTGCTCACAGAATTGCACCCGGTCAGCACAAGAGGGGTGAGTGAGGGACTTGTGATTTCTAGAGACAAGTTAAGGAGAAGGGTCTTTTGCTAGGCAGAGGTATTTGCACCACCAAGGAAATAAAGCAGTACCTGCTAACTAGGAATGGCCGGAATGTCACTGACATTAAACTAAAGCAAACTGGTTTCAGGAAGATTTGGGACTACCTGGAAGAGGAGGTCAGTGGGTGGATCACAGTAAAGAAACCTCATCGTGAGGATGAATTGAACAGACACTCTAATAGAACAGACATACTAAGGTTCACAGCCAAGCAGGATTCCTAGTGGGAAGATGGCTGCAAAGTCAATTATGATGCCAGCTGAATAAAAATATAGAGACTTTTCTAATTTAGCAAAGGGCCCATTAAGAGGTGGGAGAAGACACCATACCTACCTCCCTCCTCAGTACTTCTTTTATTTGCTTGGTGGTGATTTGGGCATTTTTTCACTCAGAAGCCATTCACTTTGGTAACCTAGACTCAGAGGGGCTCAGAACAAAAACACAGGCTGATGAGGTAACAAGTTGAATGACTCCCCAACATGTCTGAGACAGTGAAAGGGAAAAGAGGAGGAAGCAGGAGGGAAACTGCTTTATGCCATAGCACTGTTAAATCCATTCAGCCTCTCCAGCAGCTGGTCTGTGGGCATGGCTTTGTAATCACTAAGTGCCAGTCAGACCACTGCTGAAAGGGGCTTCTCTCCCAGCTTGCTTGCTCCGTCAGATCCAGAGCTGCCTGTCCTCACATGTACTTCCACTGCCATAACCTAATAGAAGTTCAGGGTCACTGCAGAGGAGTGACTTTGCCAGATGTTCTTCTCCAGAAAACGGCATGGGCTGATGAACTGGGGGTAAGGGGCCTAGCACATCTACCAGTGTAGGGTCCCCCTTGAAACTGATGCAAAGTTGAAATGTGAGGAAAGAGACGTGTTTCAGAGAGAGCTGGTGTGCTGCTGTTGTACCGGGGACGACCAGAAATGACATAGGCCCGATCCAGGAAGAAATGGAATTATTTATTAATTTACAGACTCGTTTATATATCTTAGTTCACTTGAATGGCATAAGGTTATTGGTCCTTGACCATCCACCTCTTAGAATGATTGGTGAAACCCTACAACACCCATTTCAAAATATTTCTCCAGTCACTATCACAACAAACTGCATAACAACCTTGCACCTGCAAGATAAAGGGATTGGTTTACAAAAAACCTCTAACTGCTTTTGGGCAGCATCCGTGTGAAAGCAAGGACTTTCACACAGACGCTGGCAGAAAGCTGGAAAATCTCTGCGCGACCAAACCTTCAGCATCTACAATTCCCCCTTTTCGTTTTAAGATCAAAAAGGTAGCGTTTGTAATCCTCTGCGGGGCCCCTTGCAGAAAGGAGAACAAACACAGCATAAGAGATCCGTTTGGCAATGGCCAGTTGCTGAACAGAATCTGCCGCTGTGTAGCCTGGCTGGTGGAGGAAGCTGCAGCTTGTCCCTAAGAGATCCTGGCTCAGGAACTCCTGGCGGTGCCTGTGCACCTCGCGGTAACAGCTTCTCTCTCACCCGCGTGAAGGCACGCAGCCACGCTCACGCAGAGCTTGCTAGCTCAAGCGGTACCAGAAGCGAAGAGTCCAGAGGCGGCCCTTGCGAGGGGATCTGATGTTTATTCTGACCTCCACACAGGCGGGCCAGGTAGCAAGAAGGCAGGCCTCAGCCCAGCAGGTTCTTATCAAGGGATACAGACAGGAGGAGGGATAACAGCCGAGGACCAATGGGGTGTGACCCAGAGGTAGAGTGACCATCTGGCTGCTGGCCAACCAGAGGGACCTGATCTCCACAGGGTCACAGGACCAGGTGGGAGGAGCCCTACCAACTGAGTTTGTGGGGGTCTCAAATGTCTGAGTTTACCGACCACTGAGCTCCTGGGCTCCCTGGTCCCCCAGCCATCCTAGCTGATGGCTCAGGCACCACAAAAAGAATCTAAACCAGACACTGATTTAAAGTGGGCAGAGAGACTCTCCAGCAGTGTCATAGGAGATACATCTAGCGAACCCAATTCTACATCAGTTATTAATTCTAAATAGAAGGGCTTTTACATCAGTTGCTAATTCTAGATAGCCTTAAGGGCTTTAACCTTCTGACTCCATAACAAAAGAAACTTAAAGTTCGTTCTTTGCTTGTAGAAGGACCATCCGACTGATGGTCGATATCTTGGTCATCATTTGAAGGATCATTTGGCTGATGATCTGCATTCTGGTCATCATTTGGAGGTTGCCTGTTAGTCTCATTCTGCTTCTGGTGCCGCAGGTCAGGGTGAATGCATCTTGCAGGTAGCCACCGTACCCCAGTATCTGTGGAAACGCAAGCATACCCACAACCCCAAGTAATAAGCTCACATGGGCTTTCCCACTTGTTAGTAAGTAGATCCCGTACCCAGATTTTTCGCTTGGGGCAGGTGCGTCTCGCCTGAAGGCTGCAATGAGAGAAAATGGTTCAAGATAACAGGATTATTTGAATTTGGTGGCACCATAAGATGATTAATTGTATATAAAGCTTTTTCTAGTCAGCTCTGTGGGGCTTCTCCATGCATTCCCACCTTTTGTTTCTCCAAAACATGCTTCAAGGTACCATGAGCGCGTTCAACTATGGCTTGGCCAGTAGGAGAATGCGGAATACCAAAAGTATGGTCTACACCCCATAGGTGTAAAAACTGTCGTGTCTTTTGCAAGGCATAGGCAGGGCCATTATCGGTTTTCACACTTGAAGGCACGCCCAGGATCGCGAAAGCTGGTTTCCAATGGACAATAACGTCACGGTGTTTCTCTCCAGTATGAGCAGACGCCCACATGGCTGAGGAGAAAGTGTCAATAGACACGTGCACGTATTTAAACCGGCCAAATTCAGGGATATGAGTTACATCCGTTTGCCTTTACATCCTTTGGGGCCAGTCAGTCCTGGATATCCAGGGTTTCCTGGTAAGCCAACATCACCCTGGTCACCTGGTCCTCCTTGAAAACCTGTAATTCCTTGAAGGCTCTTTGGTCCAGGAAAACCCCGTGGTCCTGGAAACCCCATCACTCCAGTGTCACCTTGGTCACCTGGCAGTCCTGGAACACCGTTCTTCCCTGGAAATCCTTGTGTGCCTCTGAAACCAGTATTGTCTTTTTCACCTCTTTCACCTCGAAATCCATGCTCCCCAGGAAACCCTGGGTCCCCCATTCGTCCTTTCTCAAGACGGAGGTTAACGCAGCCGCTGTCTCCTGGAGGCCCCCCTTTCATCTTTTATTCCTATGTCTCCACATTCTCCACTAGGCCCAGGTAGACTCATTTTTCCTTCTTTACCTTTTACACCAAAGATTCCTGTTGGGCTTTGTATTCCTGGGAGTCCTGAGAATCCTTGGGGTCTTTGAATCCCTTTGCTGCCTGTTTCTCCTGGGAAGCTGTCCCAGTTTGAAAGATAGGTGTCTATTGAGGAAGGCAGAAGCCCCCTTTGGACTGAAAAATATAACTCCCTCCCCTCTGAATTACTATAATTTTGAAATTAAGGGGCTTTCAGGCCAAGATATGAGGAATAGGAATAACAGTTCTTTACTAATATGTGTATGTATATATATAGCAAGGCAAACAAAATAACAATAACTATGTCAGTAACAGCAAACAGGACCAGAACCCAGTGACACCTTCTCGGCTGTCAGGCCCTTTCCCCTTTGGTGCAGTTCCGCTCACGGCCGGCAGGGGCGCTGGCGGCTCCCGCTGAGCAGGGCGGGTGCGATGGTTCCCCCGCGGCTGCAGGGGGCGCTCCAGAGCGAGCTCGGGGAGCACGTGGCAATGGTGGACGCGAGCCGGGAAGGGATGGGAGAAAGGCTTCACAGACCCCCTGGGCAGCCGGTCCTGGTGCTCCAGCAGGACCCCCGGGAGCAGCAGCTGGAACAGCAGGGATGAACACAAAATCCCGGATAGTAGACAAGACGAAACAGCAGCAGGAACTCCGGGAGTTGTTGGCGGGCAGGGTGTGCGGTGCTGCAGCGAAGGCTCAAAGCAGCAGCAAAGAAATGGCGGGGGCAGGGCAGCTGCCTCCCGGCAGCGCGGTGAAAGACGGGCTTATGGGTTCCGGGCCCCCTGAGGCACCCGAGCAGATGGTGAAAGGGTCCCTCTCCTTCTTTTTAGTGAGGTGGGGTGTTAAGGATAGGGTCCCAGCTCAGCGGCGGCTCCGGCCAGCAGAATCCCCACTCACGGCAGGAAAAAGGTAGCAGAAGGCAGAACTCTGCAGCAATGACAACCTTCTCCCCTCACCGACTGCAGCCTCTCTCCCCTCTAGGCCCTGTACCCAAGTAAAAGAGGGCAGTTAGGCCCCTCCCCCTGTGGCCAGACTTTTTGTCTCTCTTAAGCACCCAGCAATTATCCCTTAGTATGGGGGAAAAATTCTTCAAGAGGAAAAGAACAAAAGAAAGGAGCTCCCAAACCCCAACAGAAGCCAATGGGTCCTTTATTGCCTGGAAGTCCTGGGGACCTGGATCTCCAGGATATGGTGACAGTAATGCAGATGTTTCACCTTTCTGGCATTTTGGACCAGGTGGCCCAACATTACCCCTATCACCAAAGTCTCCAGGGCTACCTCTGGCTCCAGGAGGGCCAAGGAAGCCCCAAACCAGGCAATCCCATCTGGCCTTTTACCCCAGGAGGTCCTGGGAGCCCAGGGAATCCTTTATCACCCAGAATTGCTACTCCAGAATTGCCCTCAGCTCCTTTTTCCCCTGGCAATCCTAGTTCCCCATCTCTGCCATCAAGACCTCCTTGGCCTGGAAGTCCTGGAACCCCACTGGTGGGCAAGAAAGCTCTGTGGTGTAGCAAGATACTTGCACACCACAGCCCTGAGGGACTTCAGAGAGTTTGTAACACCTCTCTCTGTGGCATGGTAGATCACAGAGTTCCAAATCACTGCATTCCCAGTCTCACAGCAAATCCCCTCCCTTACAGGTGCTTAGGCAGAGGCTCTGTGGCTGAGCTTACATGGCATAGTTAGTGCACCAAAATGCAGAATAAAACTTGAGACATGAATTTAAACCCTCATCTGTTCCCTTCAGAATACAGAGTTGTCCTAATATTTATGTCAGCTCTCCACAGTCCACTGAAGCTGTTATGCCAAACTTCTCACTAGTGACTCTGCAGCTTTTGGGGAAGCCAACCCCAGCTGACAGATACAATAGGAAAAACATTCTAAAAAAGGTAAAAATTTGGATTTTTAAATAGGTATAACCCAAACAGGTCAACAGTATATTGCTTTTCATGACGCAGTTCGTCTCACCAGGTTCAGGGAGATGGGGAGGGGAAGGTACTAGTATTTCGTTAATTAGCCCGGACTAAAAGGAACAAAGCTCACAGCAAAGCTCTGTACATAGCCTTGGCAGAACTCACCACACCACCATCTCTCACAGACTGAGCGTGGCCAGGCAAGGACACTCTTCCAGGGCTGATCACATGGGTGACATCTTCACTGAAGAACAGTTTTTAAGGGCATCAGAGTGACAGTGGTGTCATTTACTCTGCAGACAAGATGTACCACTACCTGCAATATTCGTCAAGTGAGGGCAGGCCAAAAGCAGCAGCTGGCTGAGGGTGTATCAGGGAATACAGGAGAAACTGGGATACCTTCAGCCAGCCAGTTACAACCTTGTCAAACCACTTTCAACATCAAATGCATCGTTTGCCTCCTGCACTTTCAGACAGGGCAGTTCCAGGCACATACACACCCAGTTCAATGTTGTTGCCACCCTTCACTGACAACGCAGGCAGGCTTTCACCAGTGCTGCAAAAGCTGTTTGGGCAGATTTACAGACATGACAGTGTGGGTACAGAAAGAAAGGTTGCTTTCTTTACCTGCCTGTTGTTACATAAAGTCCCCTTCTTATCCGTGCTTACTGCAGTAAGGCCACATTGTTTCAGGTCACTTACTGTGTATTTTATGATGAATTTCCTACATTAAAAGGTCAAAAGTGATTGAAATGGCATAAAATTAGTCTTAATACCTCCTTCTTTGGAAAGGGACTTAGCTAGGGAAGAGAGAAGTTAAGACAGTAAAACAAACCCCAATCTACTGGGCAGTTAAAGTTGTTGTGGAAAAGAACATTCACATGGAAGTCAGGATCTCGGCTGTCTTGCTCCAGGAACTAGGTTAAGTGAAACCAGCCTAACTTAGAATACTATTTCTCTCTCTCTGTTTATGGCACTAAACACTAAGTGCAATAAGTCAACCTTATTTTTTTTGTCATCTGCTAGTTCAGTGGAGGTAACACCCCCCTAGGCCACAAAGACAGTTTACTTGAAACAAAGTTTACTTCTCTGTGAATGGATCACTACACAGGTACTATTTTCCCCCAACTCTTCTTGCAGCTTTAACTTTAAAAGTTATCCCACTAAGCACAAAGAAATGGTAATTTCTTTCGTATAAATCTAAAGAAAATAGCTCAGTTCTGTACAGGCCTGCCTACTCAAGAGAGCATCTTTACTTTAGAAGAAAATGAAGTTTAAAACCAGATAGTGAGGTTGGTTGTTTTTGTTTTCATTGAACAGTTACTGAGCAAGAAAGTGAGACTGAATAGTTTATTTGATGTTGTTGCAGACCACAGTATAATTGGATGGATTTGGATTATGTTGACCAAAAGATACAGTCTTCACGCTGTCTTACACCATAATCAATATTGGCCATGCACATTCAACAACAGCACCAGCTTAATCTTTAAGCTGCTTGATCTTATGCTTATGGCGCTCGATTTCTTTCTGCAGACGCTCAATCTCTTTCTGGTGGTGGTGGATCTCTTCCTCGTGGTGTTTCCGTAAGGCAGAGAGCTGCTCCCGCTCCTTTTCCCTGCAAGACAGGACGGCAGGAAGTGTAGCCCCGCAGCCGAGCGGGGTCAGCGGCGCGGGAGAGGCCGGTCGGGCCCTGCCCCGGGCTCGTGGGGAGCGGTTCTACAGGCCCCGGGCCCCGCTTACCTGAAGTACCGCTCCTCCTCGGCCGCCTGCTTCTTCCCGAAGGCGCCGCCGGCCTCACGGATGGAGCCGCCGCCGCCGCCGCCCTTCCCGGCGCCTTTACCCAGCTCGCCCAGCTGCGGGAGAGACGGCAGTGAGCGCGGAAGGACAGACGGACGGGCAGAGGGACGGAGGTACAAAGAGACAGACTGCCGGACGGACGGACACAGGGACAAAGGGACAGACGGGCGGGCAGAGGGGAGGAGGGACAAAGGGACAGACAGACGGAGGGGAGAAGAGACACTCTCGGAACACATCCAGCCTGTCGCGCCCTCGCGCCCACCTGGTCAGCGCCCGATCCCGAGCTCCAGCGCTGCTGCTGCGCCAGCAGAGCCCCACGCAGGCCGCCCCGGGCCGCCACCGCCGCCACGGCCGCCATAGCCTCCTGCCCTTGGAGAGCCGGACGAGCCG
>VXAZ01003464.1:157960-190358 GCA_013399875.1 Gymnorhina tibicen
CGGCGCGGGCGCGGCCGAGGACGCGTTCTTGACCTTCTACAACGAGGTACCGCCGGCGCCCTCCGGTCCCCGCCCGCCCGAGGCCCCGGGACCTGCGGGCCGGGCGGAGCCGGGCTGTGGCGGAGTCAGGGGCCGCCGGCGGGCCGGACGGGCGGAGCCGCTATCGGCGCTGGGCAGGGGGTGGGCGAGCGAAGATGCCGGTGGGTTCGTGCTCGGTCCCGCTCTCCGACAGCCCTGGTGGTGGCTGGGGACGGGACGCCGCGTTCGGCCCGCGTTCCGTTCGGCTAAACGCGGTGGGAGGTGTGCGCTCGCAGACCCTGAGCGCGTGCCCCCGCCGTGCTCTTGCTCGGCCTTGGTGTGGGCAAACTGTCACTTGGGAGGGTGTGTGGGCCCCTTTCTTTGTGCTGGGCTCCGTTATTTTGGGCACAGCCTGAACTTGTTTCCTGAGCTGCCCGCACAAAGGCCGTGCCAGTTCGATGGATGCATGTTTCTTTAGATAAAGATGAACATTAAATATAAATACATGGTTTAGTTCGGCGTAGTACTGTGAAGGGTAAAAACTAAACTGAACTAAATAACCTGTGGTCAGCGTAAAGTGGACTTGTATATTTGCATCAGTATCACTTAACGTGTTTAAAGGGCTGCACTGCCAACAACGGGTTAAAAGTAATAATGCCATGGTTTCCAAGGAATCACAGTGACAGTACTGGTGGAGGTGCACGGGGAGGGGGAAAGGCACAGCTGTAGAGCAAGCCATAGAAGAAACAGACAGAATTGCTCTGCAGTGTTTTTTATAGTTAAAATATGATGTTTAAAATACTGTTGTGCTGTAGGAAAGGCTAAAAAATATGCCTTGCTAGTGCCTGAGTAAAATAACTACAGGCTTGGGGTAAGCAAGAGGTATTATGAATTGTAGTCCAGGACAAGGATGACTGGTATACTAACAGCATGGAAAAAACAGGTAAGGATGTTGTGATGGTCAGTTAATACAGGTCTCTCTTGTTCTTCAGGTAAAGCAAATTGAAAAACGAGACTCTGTTTTAACATCAAAAAACCAAATTGACCGGCTGACCCGACCTGGATCTTCATATTTCAACTTGAACCCTTTTGAGGTTAGTTTGAACATTCTATCCTCCTTTCTAAATTGGTGTATGAACTTCGAGTTCTTGAGTATTTATTCCAGTAAAAGACAATATAAGGAAAGAAAAAATTCTTTAGGTACTGATTACTGTGCAGAAGGTTTGCAGAAGATGTGTTCTCTCTCTTTCTCACTGTTTGATGGTGGCACAAACTATATATTGTCACATTTCCCTCCTACAACAGCACTGGAAGATTTGGCTGGGTACTTTCTGAACAGGAAGGTAGTAGCTGGAGGTGGCAGCTTGGTAGGTTCTGGTCATAGCTTTCTTAATTCAGCATTTCTAGTTGTGTGTTTTATTTTGGGTGTTCATCCCACTGAACTTGTATAGTGCATAGAGTAAGAAAAGGTCTCTCAGTGGTTGCACCAATGAGTAGTCTCTGAGGAGCCATGGGTAATGGATAATCTCCTTGCACTTTACAGTGTTTGATTCCAGTTGCAGTCAGTTATAAAGCCTTAATAAGTAGGAAAACCAGCAATCTGGTGTTCATCTGGAGTTGGCTTTCCCTGAGTGTATTCCTTCCTGATGTCATCTTCTCTGCCTTTTTCAAGCCTTAGGTGTTTTTTGTAGTCCCAGTTCAGGGCTGGTCAGCCAGATGAGTCAGCAGATTCACTTTGGCAACGTTCAGTTTTGTATTGGTCTTAGTACTTGACTTGAAGAGTAAATTAAGAAAGCCATTTTGGAGTAGACTGTAGCTTTCCTGTGGAAGAGTGTTTTTTATTTACAGATTCTTAGAGTCAGACTGCACGCATATGCTCACTTATTGCTTAAATCTTCTGTTCAGTAAATTAATTCACAAAAGAGTTCCTAAACTCTGCCACATCTGCAAAGATCAATAAACAAGTGATGTCACTCATGGAAACCAAACAGTAAAACTCCACTGTCTTCTTTCAAAATGATAAAATGAATAAGTTTGTATAAAGTAGTATGTTTCCTGCCCAAAGTTCTAAGTTATGAATGACTTGACATTGTCCCCAAACCACCATATGCTTTTGTTTCTGTCAGACTGAGCATTGCTACGGGACTGGTCGAAGATTCAGACCAATTTATGGATCATAGCTGTCTACACAAGACTTGAACGTAGAAAGGGCACTGGCATAGCCAGAGGAATCTAGCATTGCTAAAAGTGGTGTCACAAACGTCACAAACATGGTGAAATGTTTGTTTTACTGGGTGAAAATTCATGTCATTGTGGGGCAAGCTTACTGGTATATGCCTGTGTGCCAGTGTACCAAGTGTTACAGAATCCTAGAATATGCTGAGTTGAAAGGCACCCGTCAGGATCATCCAGTCCAACTCCTGGCCCTGCACAGACACCCAGCAATCCCACCCTGTGCATCCCTGTTGTCCAAATGCTCCTGGAGCTCTGGCAGCACTGGGGCTGTGACCATTCCCTAGGGAGCCTGTTCAGTGCCACAACATGCTCTTGGGGAAGAACCTTTTCCTGATATCCAACCTAAACCTCCCCTGACTCAGTTTCATGCAGTTTCCTCATGTCCTGTCAATGGTCATGAGCGTGAAGAGACCTGGACCTGCCCCTGAGCTGCCGCTTGGAAGGATGTTTAAGAGTGTAATGAGTTCTCTGCTCAGCCTCCTCTTTTTCAGGCTGAACAAACCAAGTAACTTCAGCCACTCCTCATGGAAGTGTTGTAGCTTGCTGACAGGAACCTGAAACATAGAGAGTAGCATCAAACTTGCTCTGCTTTCATGGTCTCCTTTAGGTGCTGCAGATGGATCCTGAAGCCACAGATGAAGAGATAAAGAAAAGATTCCGACAGGTATTCAGCTTTTGCACTCAAAATCCGTGGAAGGGAAATAGAAGTGCTCTAGAGATTGTGCAGCTGGGTGTGGACACAAGAAAAATGGTAGTAAAGCTATATCTGGGTAGAGGGGTGTCTATTTTTGGCAGAAATGCATAGAACAATGCTTGTATCAACAAGAGGAGAGCTGTAGCAGTGTGCCTGGTCCATGCATGATAGGCTGCTTTTTCTGTGCTCTGTGTGATGGGGCTATTGCAACCTGATATAGCCATGTATAATCAGCCTCTTGAGCTTGAATTCAAAAGGAAGATCAAAAAGTATTTTTCTCAAATATATGGACTTGGATCCAAAAGTATATTTTCTCTGAGGTTTCTTTAAGAATTTCTGTAGTCATTTTTAGTGGCTTGCTTACCTGGAAAAGTAGCAGCCCTGCTTACTGGCAGGTCTGCAACACAGGAAGCATTACCCCAGCCTTCCTCTGCTGACAGACCTGCAGGAAAAGTTTCGAGTTTAATCAGTGCATACAGCAAAGAAACAGTATTTGGAGGGCTGCAACCTCCACCTGAATTAATGGTGTGGGTGTCTTTAGACAGGAAGATGCTGGGTGGCAGAGGAGCAGGATATGAGTTACTCCTGTATTTGGGACGTGGGAGGATAACTTTTGGTCTATTACTGACTTCTCAGTTCTGCAAGACAATAAAGTGGGACGTTCTCTGCTTTGGGCTGGTAAAACACTACAGGGGGATGATTTGAATTCAAGGTAATGAAATGAAAAGTGTGCATGGAATTGTGCATTGAAGAAATCAAACACCTAAGTGCAGAATGTGGAATAGCCAACAAAGAGGAAAACAAGACACTGGCTGAAGTAAATCTGTTCAGGACTGAAGGCAAACCTTTTCCTGGGAGCTACAAACTGGCAGCTGTGGAGTTCCAAAAGTCGTTATTTTGCATACTTCAGCACTATTGTGGTTTCAGTTGCTGCTCCCTACATCAATGGCAAAAATAAAAGGTCTGGAAAAAAAATTAAAAAGAAGCTGTATGGGGAAAGTTTGAAACAACTTTGTGAAAGAGGAATGTGGAGGATGGTAGTAATCCATGTCCTGTCTAGATAGTACTCTACCTGTCTAGGTAGAGTACAGGCAGGAGTTTTCTTAACTTTCAGTAAAGTAGCCTAAGGAAAAATGACCACTCTTATTTGGACAGCCTTGGGGATGCTGGAGAACTTCTTGAGAGACTTTGGTTGAGGATGATCGTTTTACGTCTGTTTCTTGTCAAGACCAAGGATACAAATCTTCAATGACCAAGGGGTTCATATCAGCCCAGGCACTGCAGCTGAGGGGTGTTTAAATTGTTCTACACATCACAAGCTGTAGCTTTTCTCGGACAGCCTGTTTGTTACAGGGATTGTTTGTTCTATCAGCTTGTACTGGCACATACTTCTGCATGTTGTCATCTGGTTTGTCCATGTACAAAGGAATGTGATCTCTTTGGATTCTTTCTGTCTAAGACTATTTCCCTTCTCTCAAAAATCTCTGAAATACTCTTCATCTTTTACCATGATCTTGATAGCAAGATCCTTTTCTCTTGCAGCTGTCAATATTGGTGCACCCAGACAAAAACCAAGATGATGCAGATAGAGCCCAGAAGGCGTTTGAAGGTAATGCTTTATCTGGGCTGCTCTGGGTTACTAGTTGCGGCTTTTCTGGAGCTGGTTTAAATGTTCATTAGGGTGGAGGGGACAGAAGGGTTGCTGCAGAGGTGCTTTAGCTGCGGCAGAAGCAGCTGTGGTAGCAGCAGCTGTGAGATGGTGGTGGCATTACAGCAGGTGGCACTAGGTGGCAACAATGGCATTGTCATGTCACAACAGGGACAGACATCTTCATGGGGTTTTGGAATTGTTAAAGAAAAACTGTTTAATCTGTGCATTAGATTTTATTCAAAGACCATTTGACAGAAGCAGAGTGATCGTTTTAGGTGTGTGCTTTGCATCACAATAAGGTGTTCTTGCACCTTAAACTCTCCTCATGCCCAGTAACTACAGCTGGTAGGACTGATACTTTCACCTGCTCCCTCCAGAAGGTATCAGACAGTTCCTGCCATTACTGTACCCCAAAACTCATTTAACTAATCATGTTACCACTTTCCTAGATGTATTTAATAAAAAGAACAAATAAAAATCACTGCCAAACAAATGACCTCCACAAATTCTAGAAGTCGAATTAGTAATGCCAACAAGTAGCAGTCTTGTGATGCCTTGTGAACATGACTACTGGTGCTATTAATATTGATGCTTTTTGTTAGCTGTAGATAAAGCTTACAAGCTGCTACTAGATCAGGAGCAAAAGAAGAGAGCCTTGGATGTGATACAGGCAGGAAAAGAATATGTGGAACACACTGTAAGTATTCTATGGGAATGTCCAGAGTTGGAGGTGAATGGTCATCAGTCGTTCATATTTTGCTTTTTGGTACGCTTGCCTCATGTTTAGGTCACTAAACTGAGCAAACCTTGTAATGGTACTGTGCAGGTGGGCACCAAGCCCTTCACAGCAGAAACAAGCCTGGTGTGTCCAGGACTGCTGTTGAGCTCAGTGCAAGATAATTCAGTGAAATTCAGTACTTGAAATAATCAGGTCAGACCACATGATCTGACCTAAATAATTTTTTCCAAGTCTGTGAATGAATGATGCAGTTCAGATATGTGTAGGTGGAAGAGAATAGGTGGTGACAGCAGGAGACTGGGAAGTTTGGTGGATATTGACCTGTAAGATAAGAAAAGGAGCTTGGATTGCATTGGCCAAGAAGTTAAGAGTGATGTGGGTGGATTGAAACACAGAAAGCTTGAGGAAGCAGATAATATGGGAGAACTCAGATACTCTTAACGCAAGGAACACTTGATGTTCTGTTTGCTATTAGTCACTTGAATATCAAGAAGCAAAATAAACTTCCTGCTGTTTTGGATGGTGAATATTGAATAAGAAAATATCTTTCAAAAAACCAAAAGGGATGATGTTGAAGGAATAGTATCCAACACAATATTTTTAATTATTACAGTTTGTGTGATAGTAATCTTGTACGTGTTTGTCTGGGCCTAGGAGGGTTTGGTGTAAAATAAAACATCAATCCAATCAAGAACAGAGTTCTTTCTACACATTGGAATAGGAATGCAGAACTACTTGGATACAATTATGTAAGCCCTATAAAATTTTTAAGGCTCTTACTTTTGTTCTTAATCTTTAGGTGAAAGAAAAAAAGAAGCAGCTAAAGAAGGATGGAAAACCTCCCAATGTAGAGGAGGATGATCCTGAAGTTGTAAGTCGTACTATATTCAGAGAAACTGGGGAGTACAAAATGTGTTTTGAGGAATTAAGATTCAAAGCCAGTACAGAAGTATTTATTAGACTTGTTAATGTTGTAAACCCTTACATTTACAGAAGAAGAAATTCTGCTTAGCCACTGTAGAGTATCATGTGTCAGGTGATACCTGTGTACTTTGGAAAATAGTTTCACTGTAGTGTAAAGAGTAAATATATGGTGAGATGATATGGATCAAAATACCCTATTCCTTTATCAAAGCAAGTCTCCATTGCTTGTGCATCATGCACTCTTTTCTGAATTTAATTTCTTGTTGTCTTCTGACTGCTGGAACTGTGGCATTCCTGCTGCTGGCAGAGGCACGTGTAGCACTCACTGCAGCATGGCTAAAATGAGCTTGTGACTTTTTTAGTGAGAGCTGTTTTGTCTGTTTCTTTCATGTAGCACTGAGGGACAGATGTGCTGTTCTGCAACAAACCACTTGTATTTAAAAGGGCATGGCATAACTTAATTCTTCTTACCTGGGTTCTAGTCTGGAGAAGTCCAGCGATATGAGAGGCTGTAACAATGATAGGTGATTGCCAAACATTAATTTCACTAGTCTCATCACCCTTTTTTCTCCTGGAAAGTGATTTCTACAATATCACCACAGTAACCCCATAACAATCCTATTTTTCATTCCTTTTCAGAAGTCTCTTGCTGTTCTTTAGTAATGAAGATTGATTTAAGCATACTGATTTCCTACTGGGAAGCCAATGCTAGTTTTTTACAACACATCAAGATGATCTGCTGGAAAATTACTCTCTAAAACAGTGACCATTTTGCCTTTTTTGTCAAAAATGCAAGACTTAACCCAAGAGGGTTTGAAGTGAACAGTTCTGTTTAGGCACAGCTTCATGAATACAAATTAAAATGAGACTAATACGAGGTTAATGTGTAGTTGTTTCCTGGTGCCAGGGCCACAATTTAATCAGCAGTGATTTATACCTTTCTGTGTGCTGCTGCTATTGTCGGGGCAAGATAGGGGTTATGTGGGCACACCTATGGTTTGCTTTCTTCTTAGCTTCTTACATTTGTATGTAAAACAGACTTCAACTGTGTTGATAAGCATTATTTTAAGACTGGATTTGTGTTTCACAGTTCAAACAAGCTGTATACAAACAGACAATGAAGCTCTTTGCTGAACTGGAAATTAAGAGGAAAGAAAGAGAAGCAAAAGAAATGCATGAAAGGTATAAGCGATGTTCCGCTTGTTCAATTCAGGCTCCTCTTCCCCCTCATGCTTCCTCAGAGAAGATAAGGGATCAGAGAGTCTTAGAGTAGTCAGAATTGGAATGAACCTCTGGAGATCATCTGGTCTGACCTCCTGCTGAAAGCAGGGCCTTGGATTGGATTAACAAGGGTCCTGTCAAGCTGATTTCCAATAATGTGGATTCTGCTACTTCTCTGGGTAGCCTGTGGGTTGTAGAGCCCTGTGCTTGAGAAAAGCACACAGGAAATTTGCCCTCCTGTATTGAAGATGTCAGTATATTTGATATGCTTGTATTCTCTTATGTATACACATGGCGGCCAGCCACAACAGTGAAACGGTGACACAATTCTGCATGCTATTAGTGTGCAAAGGATTGATTTTTAATTTTATTTAAGTGCCAGAAATATCCTGTGGCATGTGTGATCCTGAACTATTTTAGGTGTTTTGATCCCATGCTGCCTGAGTGCTCACTCAGGATACACTTCCTGCCGCAGGGTTCTGTGCAGTGGGAGATGGCTGTAGGACATTACTTTTGATTACAGGTGAAAAGTAGGAGGTTAAAAATTTAATTTGTACTTTGTGTGCTGAAGTGGTTATTAACTTCTCAGAACGTGTACCCTCAACAATTTTAGAGACTTACCACTAGAATGATGTCCAGCTTCTTGGATGAAGAAGTCCAGCTTGTTTTGCTGAGCAAGAGAAGCTGACTCACTAATTGTGTGCCTGCTGTCAGTGGGGCCAAACTATCTTCTCTGCTCGCTGCTCTTCCAAATTTGAAACAAAATTGTTTGCTGTGCTATCTTAGGTGTGCATATTTATCTCTTCTGTAATCTGCCAAAAAATTAGAAGAGCTTTCCAAGATGTTTTGAAAGTATTGCCTTGCTTTTTAAAGTAGATGCTTGTGGGTTCGTAACTTTTGTGGCTTCCCTTCCAGGAAACGGCAGAGGGAAGAGGAAATTGAAGCGCAAGAGAAAGCCAAACGAGAACGAGAATGGCAGAAGAACTTTGAGGTATTCAGCAGTTTAACTTGCAAAATGGGCCTCAGCAATTCTTGTCCATGTTGCAGGGAATGCCCCTAGAGAGATGAGAGACCTTTTGTATGCAAGTCTGTAAGATAATTTAATAGATCTGCACCAGCCTGGGTTTTGCTCATGTGTGTGGAGAAGAGCCCATCAATAGGGCTTTGGTATCACCTATGTAGAAACAGGTCTGGTAACTTAAGGTATACTATTTTTCATCTCTGTCAGCAGTTCATTCTTGTCTTTAGTTGTAAAATTGAATTGCTGCTTAGCCCAGGTCACTGGTGACCACTAAAACTTAATCTGGAAAGTGTTTCTGTGGACTGTTGGTGGTACTTTCCAGTCTGGTTCCTAACACTTATGGAATCTGTCTCCTCTGAATATCAAAGACATGATGGACAGTCACTTCTCCGTGACCCTGCCACCCTGCAGCCTTTTAGGCATATCTGAAGTAGTTCGTGGTGGTCGTGCTGCTGTTTTAGGGATCCAACCTACAGCCCACCAAAATACTTGATCTAGTCTGTAACTCTTCCCTCATTACACACCAGAGTTGAAGACTTGAGACGTGCAGGGAGTGGTGGTAGGAAAGATGTTGGTAAGGATGTGCAGGACGTCATGAAATAATGAGCTAGGTTGTTCATTTAATCCAAAGCCAGAGCCCAGTCTATGCTCAAGAGAACTTTAAAAAAAGGGGATATCTGGGAGAGAAGTGTATGAGCTGGACTGGCATCCTGTGGAAAGCAGACAACTAGGATGTATCTGGAGTCTCAGCTTGGAAGAGTTTGTGGTTGTGTGCCATATAACAGCTATATAAGAGCTATATCTATCCATATAGATACGGATATTCTAGAAAACTTGTTCAATGCTGCTATATTGAGTGTGCTATGGGTTTTGTTATTTAATGCCAGAGAAGTAAATTGAGTGTGTCACTGGCCTTGCTGCTGACAGAGGTTCTGTGTTCTCACACCAGGATGGCCACAGAAGGTGGGTGTCACTGCTGTAGGGGTGTGGTAAAGCACAGCAGTTGGGGATGTGGGAGCAAGTGACACAACCCAATAAGGATTGAGCAAACAGGACCTGCAGGACTATTGATGCTGTAGCTCTGAGCACCTGTGTGTCCTCAGCCACTGCTGGACAGCTGAGTCTCTGCATAGCAGAAATAAGCCTCTCATTCTTGTGCATGCCAAGGATTCATTTTGGACATTTACACCCAGCTTTGACACCATCTTTTCACATAGATGAAATGGTCACCAGCAAGGCTGGAGAAGGCCAGTGTAGGTGTTGGGGTTGCACTGTGCTCCAGCATCCAGATCCCTGCTAGTGCTGGGCCCTCTTCCATCCTGCCATGGGAAAGGGGGAAGGGAAACAGACAGCTGCTGTAGCCAGAGCCCATCTGCAGCACCAGTATTGCAGAGATGAGCCTGGAGCGGATGGATCCCATGCTGTGAAATGGATAATCCCTGGACTTGTTCTGGCGCCTGCTGTGAAACCTTCAGCCTGTAGAGATCATAGGTTGGCTTTGTGGGGAGATTTAGAGGTTTAGGCGGGTTTTTTGTGGGTTTTGTTTTTTGGTTTGGTTTGGTTTCTGTTTTGGTTTTCTTTTCTCCTCAGGAAAAGTTTCTGCTGCTCAGCAGGTAGGGCAGGGAGAGAAGTGCACCAGAGGCCTTTTTTTCTCATTGTGTCAATGTGATGAGATTTTGAGCAAGAAGCATGAGAGAAGGCAGCAGTACATTTCCCTTCTCTGTTCTCTCTGCCTCCCAAGCTGCAGCACCAGGAGAATGAGGAGGTGACACAGAGAAAGGAGATGGCACATTCTGGGCTGATGGATTAGGAACAGCCATTTGAGAGGTTTCTTGTTTCCTCTGAGGATTCAGTAGAGAGTAAGGACTGTCCAACCCAATCTGGTGGTTTCTGAAACAAGAATCCAGCAGAGCACTTATACTGGTGTGTGTTAGCTCACTTGCAGTTCCAATGCACTCTGTTGCTTTGGCTCTTCCCAGTGTCTTTGTGTCCTGGCTATCAGGGGCTGCATGCTGGATAAGGGGAAATTGCTACCGATCTGAAACTGGTATGTACTGCCTGTGCTCTGGCTCTTGCACTTGTTAACTCTCCAATTGCTCCCTGTTGTTCCCAGGAAAGTCGGGATGGCCGTGTAGACAGCTGGAGAAATTTTCAGGCAAATACAAAGGGGAAGAAAGAAAAGAAAAACAGGACCTTCCTGAGACCTCCCAAAGTAAAAATGGAGCAGCGTGAATGATCCTGGAAGCACTGCCGAAGTGCAGGTCCTCAGTCCCTTCTCTGCTTTTAAGGACTCATTGGCACCTAGAGTAAGATTTGCTTTTCAGTAGACTGCTTGTTTCCAGTACAATTAATTATCAGTCAAAGTATTTTTTGTACTCTGTCTGTTTGAAATAGGGCCAGAGAATGACCCCAGCCAGGGCCCCGCTACACGTAGAACACTTGGCTTAGGAGAGTCCCCGCCATTCCTGCTGTCCCGTGTGTCTGCTGCCCTGTAACTTGGTGTTTTGTACTTCACAGAGACTGTGCTGTTTCACCACTTCTGTTTCTAGTTTGAGAGCTGAACAAAATATTGGAAATGCATCCAAACTCTTCCAGGCACCATCTTTCTCAGCAAGTTCGGCTTGGGAAAGATCTGGACTGACTCTGGGAATATGCTTCCAGCACTGTGCAGTGCAGCTGGCCTGCAGTGAAGTCCTGCAGCTCCTCACTGCATTAAGTGGTGCTTGGAAGGAACCTGCCCCCAAGATCTGATTTCTAAACTAAAATCCCAGCTCTCAGGCTTAGACTTCTGTTAATCTCAGACCAGCTGGTCAGTTCTTGTAAAGGAAAATAACTTCTCTTGATTAATAGTTAAGCTGCAATGGTCTGTATGTAAAATAAATTTTTACCCAAATTACCGGGTTTTTTTCTTGGTATTATTAAAAAATGCAATAGCAAGAGTGTGAATGGAGTGCTGTCACTGCGATGCTGCTGCTCTCCAGCATGAATGTTTTCCCCAGTAAGGGTCTGCTGCCATCCCAAAGTCTGCTCTGGTTTGTGTTTTGAAGTGACAATCCTCAGAGTGGCACCCAAGAGGTCGGGAGAAGATGGCTTTTCCTGGGATGCTGTCTGGGTAGAGGCAGGTATGCCAGGATCTGTGCTGAGAACTGAGCTTGTGGCTGGGCCTTGGAGGGGGGAGAGTGGATGGGTTGGGAGGACTTCGGCACCTGTGAGGAGCATGACTCAGAGCTGTGGGGTGAGCTCAAACTCATGACTTTTGGATTTTTTTAATTCCTGCTCTCTGTGTGTTGTAAGTTTTTTAAGACATTCTTAACTGTTTAAAGGTGTTGAAAATGGAATGTGCCACAGACTCATGTGTGCCAAGCAGGTTTCTCTGGAGACCTTTCTGCAAGCTCTTCCCATCTGTCTTCATGGCCATTCCCATACCTGGATCCTGTGGAGAGCTGCTTCCATGAAGATGATGCTTTCCTTCCTTCTCACGGCCATTAACCAGGTCCTTTCACTTGAGCTTGCACTCATATATTGCATTCATACGTGCCCTCTTCAAGTGAGCATGATCCTTTGTGCTGCTCCTTGTGTCTTGGGCGTTGGTGATGGCTCACTCTGGGAAGGTTGGTTCTGCTGCCCCAGGAAAGGTGCCTCCAGCTGCTTGTGTCCCAGCTCTTCCAGTTTTGATGAACTGCCTCCTATTCCTGCTTACTGGGGAGGAGCAACATGACTGAGCTGTGTTACCCAAATGTGTCTGCAGGAAGAACAGCTCCCAGGGAAGGCAGTGCTTCCTGATGGGACTGGGACTTAGCTGAACCTGCCAAAGGGAGCCTGGTGCTCTCCACTCGCCTTCTTTTCTTTTCCTGTCGTGCACTCGTCTGTGTGACCAGATGTAAAATGAAATGTCTTTCCGTTATAAAACTAAGGTATTTTGGTGCTTTATACATTAAATAGCTCCTAACACAGCAGAACACAGTTCTGTGTAAACACAGGAATGTAGTTTCTTTACCTTATTTGCCCTGTGAGGTGTAACCTGCTAAATAGATCAGTTGAGATGAACCTGGAGGGGCTATTTTTTATTGCTTATAAAGTAACATGTTTGTGATGTCTGGGTGGAACATGAGCCAAACATTAACTAGCAGTAGAGTAAGATGGGCTGACAGGTCTGGGAGACAGTGAACTGTTCAGGCACTGAAATTACTTTTTATGGGCAGAACCTAATCCTCCAGTAACTGGGAATGTGTTGGTGGGACATAACTTCCCTGTCAAGGCAGCGATTGCCCACATTTGTTCTGGGAGAAATGTCAGCTGACTTATGTTGTTGCCTCTCTCCCTGGCTGGAAACTCAAGCAGCTCTGGGTAGCAGCTCATACCATCAGTGTTTCCAACTGCAGTTTCTCAATGCCCAGAGGACATGCTGCCCCTCCAACCTGTCTGCCTCTTCTTCACCTGTGAAAGTATTTCTAGCTTACGAGATCTGTCCCCATCACTCCTGTCCTAGGGTCCTTCCCTTTGATACTGAAACACTGGTCTCTAGCAGCATTTCCTTGCCAATGCTATAATGTCTTTTCTGCTCTTTAAGGCCTTTTCTTTACATTTTTTTCAGGTAGCTCAGGCTGGATCCTGTGAGAACTTGAAAAATTTGTAGGACCCAGTTATGCTCTGATTCTGCTGCTCAGCTCAGAGCTGTGTATGTTGACAAGAACGTGCCTAGGGCAGTGGCTCACCGCTGGCTCTTGAGGGGTACAGCTGGAGCCATGGGCCCAGGTCCCTGGGCTTTTGCTGGGAGTCATTGTCTTCAACTAGATCTGACTGGGTTGGGATAGTGAAGTGTGTAGCTGGCAACAGTGCTGTTTCATACTCAATTTAGCTATTCCTTTTTCCTTGGCTTCCTGCCCTGCCTGTGATATGCTTCTGTGTCTAAATATGCAGTTTTTTCTGTCTTAATCTACCCAGCCAAGTCCTGAGAAGCCTTCCCATCTGCCAGGGGAGCTTGGGCAGTACCGAAGAACCTGAGCCTTTGCTGGGTATTTCTCTGCTCCACTGGAGGGAACATGGGAGGTTAATTGTGATCTTTGTATCCTATGTAGAAGCAAACTGGTTTGAATTGCCTTGGTGGAAATAAGTGAGTGCATGTGGATGTGGGCTGGGCCATTGCCTGGCCCCTGCCACACGTGTCACAGCAGTAAGGCAGATTGAGTGGAATGTTGTTTAATTTCAAGAGGTAGAGATGTGTAGAGAGAGGGATCTCTAGGCCTCTTACCTTACTGGAGCTCTTTTGGGGTCAGTAAACTCAACTACTTGTCCTTGATGTACAGGACAAGAAAATGCATTGTTGTGGTGTGTAGTTTCCTGCGCTGGTATGGCAGGCCGCAACCTTCCCGGAGAGCTCTGCGGGGTTATCTCGGGGAGAGCGGCTGTTCCGCTTCCCGTAGCCCTTCTGGGCGCCCCACGCTGTCCCGGCTGGCTGTCGGCTCTGCAACACGGTAGCGATACAGGAGGCGAGAAGGCTCCCTCCATGGGGACCTCAGAGGATCTTTATTCACAGGGTAGCATGCTGCTTCCCACGGGCAGAGAGAGAGAGAAACAGAGCACATGGCCTGGAGCCCCTTATCGGGGGAAAAGGGGGGCGGAGAGAGCACATGGACAAATGGTCTCAGGGCATAGCAGCGGTACAAGGGCGGAGTTGGGGTAACAAAACCAATGGGAGAAACCTGAGGGAGTGGTTAGGACTAGGGTTGGGGAAAGGGCGGAGCCACATGGAGAGGGCAGGCAGGGGTGGGGATACAGGACCACAATGCATTGCTGGGAACAAGTAGTAATTTTGTTTTCTTTCAGGAGAAGTAGTACCAGGGACTTGCAGAAGTGCCTTTCCATAGGGTCTTGGCTTTGGGTTCCTGTGGAAGCAACTTCTCTGTGTCCAGTTCCCACAGAATGTATGGATGGGGGTCAGCTAAAGTTTGGCTTTGTTTTCTAGGCATCCAGAGGCCACATCTGAAGCTTCTTGTTCCAGTCTGAGGCAGGGAGCTTGCCTTCCCCTCCCTATGCACTCGGCAAGGCTGTATGTGCTGTTCAGCACTTGTGGGATGGGGAAGGACCTTTGCAAGGTATTTGGTTTCTTGTGTCTGAGAATAGAAAAGGTCAACTGCAATAGAAACAACTGATACGTGGATAAAGGGAATGGGGCAGAACCTTCCTGTCTGGTGCTACTGTGCAGTTTAGGAATGAGAATGGAGGATCCTCCGAGTGTGTAGACAAGCTGACATCTAGATTTCACCAGATAGCAAAGCTATTCAGTAAAGGCTAGACCAAGTTACCACCTGTGGGATCAGCCAGAGATAAAATCTATTCTTGATAAGACATAAACCAGTGTGCTACTTAACGTTTATCTTAGTTTGGCAAACACAGTGATGTGCTCTGAATTCACCATCATCCCCTTTTCCCTGGACAGGAACAGCTCTTTCACTGTATACCATTTGTATTTCAGGGTGTAACTAGTTCTGAGGATTAGCTGCAGCCAGTGATGTGCTGGGTGAAGGGACACAGGTGGGAGAGATCAATGGTTTGTGCTTTCCTCACCTTCCAGATGAGTTTCTTTTGCTAGTCTTTGTCTTAAAACAACTGAAACTGGAGAGAAACTGTGAGAGGTTGGCCTTAATGTAGGAGGTTTCCCTGAGAAACAACTGGGCAATAGCCATATGTTATCTACAGAGATTGGGTGTCTTGTCTTCCTTTTCCTCTTGCAAACTGCAGTGTGAGCCAGACCTCCCCTGCTCTGGTAGCTGAGTTCTACATTCCTAGGATTCCCTCAACCTGAGGGAAGGCATGAAGTTAGTTACATTGGGGTGGGTTTAAGTTGGATATCAGGAAAAGGTTCTTGCCCCAGAAGGTGTCAGGCACTGAACAGGCTCCCCAGGGAAGGGGTTACAGCTCCAAGGCTGCCAGAACTCCAGGAGCGTTTGGGCAATGCTCTCAGGGACAGGGTGGGAGTGCTAGAGTGTCCTGGGCAAGGCCTGGAGTTGGACTCAATGATCCTTGTGGGTCTCTTCCAACTCAGGATATTCTAAGATTCTACAACTCACCAGCAGAAAAGGGGCATTGTCCCCTGTGTTGTGCCACGGCACAGCGTGCTCAGCCTGGCCCTGTGTAGGGCTGCGCTGGCTGGGTTGGAAACCTCTCCAGGTTTGCTTTCCAGAACTCCTGGCAGTACATCTCCTGCTGATGAGGCTCCCCTGCCTTCCCATCTGGGTTACCTCCCTGTGCTCCTTGGCAGGTGCAACTGTCAGCCCTGGTTTCGTGTTGTGCACAGAAGGGGAAGATGTTTTGGGGATGCTGCTTCTCTAGGCTGGGATCCCTCTCGGATCTCGGCGCTGCAGTGACCACTGTGCACACTTTGATCTGGGATGTAGTTGAGCTGCCTGCTTCACTGTTGAGGCTCAGCAGCCTTCCTGTGAGGAAGCCTCCCTTTCACACCAGCTGGAGGGCTTCGAACTTGTGGATACATACCTTGGGGCAATTAGGTCTTTGTAGCAGAGCTCTGCTGCAGCCCATTCAGAGCCATTAAATGGGCTCTGGGAGGCATTCCTGGCTGCATTCACATTCCTGCTGCATTCACACTCCCTTTCTGGGATGATCTGGGATAAACTCTGTGGGCACTCTTATAACAGTTTTTCGGGGTGGAACAGAGTTTCAGGAGTGTGTTTTGATTACAGGGTGGGCACCTGTAAAGGAAAATAACACTGACACAAATGCCAGCATGATTGTTGCAGTTCAAGTCACAGAAGTGGAGTGTTTTGGGGAAGGACCTCTGTAGGTCTTTAATTTGACCTTGTGTTTCAGGTGGGGCTGTCACTAATGGTAGGTAAGATTAGCTGGGGCTTTATCTAGGCAAGCATAAGGATGAGATCCCTGGCCTCCTTGTCTTTCTCTCCCAGGGATGAACACCCCTTGTAGTGAAAATATTTCACGGACATCCATCCTGACTGTCCTGTATCCTGGTTTGTGGCTATTACCCACTGTCACGCCATTTGTCACTACTGAGAAGAGTTCATGCCTATCCTCTGCAACTTCACTTCCAGCAGCTGCAGGCAGTGATCAGATGGTCCCTCTACCTCAGGGCCGTTCCAGCCTGTGCCCCAAGCTCAGGCTGTGGTGCCAGCTCTCTGCCTTTCCTGTTCTCCACATCCCTTTTAAGCTGCCCAGGCTGTTCCAAGTGCAGTGTCACAAGCCTGATGCAGAGGGGACATTAACTGTCCTCATACTCTGGCTGTGCTCCTGGTAGAGCCTGGCTGCCTTAATTCACAACCTGGCTGGCAACCTTCTCTGCTGGGAAAGGCCATAGTTAAACTGGTGCAGCTTGGTTGTTTGGTTGGGAAGTTGGGATGTTTGCTGCAGCTCTGCAGTTGGATGCCTGAGGAGCACCAGGGTGTGCAGCCAGCCTGTTCCTTCTGGCAGCAGTGCTTTGTGCACCTATGAGTTGTGACTGTCTCGCTCTTCAGGACTGTCTTAGAAGCCTCACACTTCCTTTCCTGCCACTATCAGAGCCGATTCTTACCAACAAAGAAACCCCAACAACATTTCCTTGTTAAACAACCCACAGGGCCTAAAGGGAGCAGACAGAAACACATGTGATTTCTTGTTATAACATGAGTGACTCAGGCAGATGTTGTGCCCATGACCTGAGCAATGCCAGTGCCACAGAATATGTCGGAGGAAACCCCATGTGGAACCTGGGCAGAGCAGTGCCAGCAGCAGCAGAAAGGAGTGGGTCCCCTATGTGCCCGACCACCCTTTCTTCCCAGGCTGAAGGAGCACAAGGACCAAGGGCGGTTTATAGTGCCGCGGAAGGGGTACAGGAACAAGCTGCCACAGCCTGGAGTATTTTCTGGCTGATGTTTTCTGATATGGGGACTCCCACAGCAGAGCAGTGCCCCTCCTGGCACTTTGCAGATGAATCTCCACCTATCATCGAAGCCTTGGAACAAGCACTCATTGTTCTGCCTCCTGAACCCCAGGATCTGGAAGGAAATGAGGAGCCCAGAGGACAGATCTAGTGAGGGCACTGGCCCCCCCTTGCTGACCTGGGATCACCTCTGTGCCCCTGGCCCTACCAGGGAGTGCCCCTGACCTGGAGCTGCTCCAGGGCTGGGCTACCCCATCTCTGGCCTGTGAGGCACTAGGTGCCACAGGAGTGTGACAAGCCCCTCACCATGGATGGAGCTTCAACCACTGCGTCCCTTCCACCGCCTGCCCAAGGAAGGACCATAGGAACTGGTGTCAAGCTCCAGGGTGCAGCCAGGGCATGGCTAAGCATGTCACAAGTGCCAAGAGGGAAGTGAGTCACTCACCTGGGAGCCAGCATGACGCCCTCTTTCCTGTTGGAGCCTCTTCCCAGGCAGGAGCACACTGACGGCTCGGCCCTGCTGGTGTCTCCGCTTGTGACAGGGACCTGGCGGGCTGGGGTCTGTGACTGACCTGGAGCAGGGGCTCTGTGACTCCAAGGTAAGATACTCTTTTCCCTTCTGCTTGCTCTCTCAGGCCTCCCTCCCCAAGCTCCACAAGCTCCTTCTGTGTCTGGGTAACTCAGGACACAGGCTGGCTCAACATCCCCCATGGATCTCTGAGCCATGGCATCTCAGACAGTGCCAAGGGCTTCAGAGACATCTTCATCTTCCCAACCTGGGTGTGGGAAGACACTCCTTGTTCCGCATGCCCAGCAAGCAGGGATGAAGTGCATTGTGACGGTATAAGTCAGGCGGGTGCTGCTGGCACCTTTGGGGCTGTGGGGAAGGGAACTGCTCTCACCCACGTCCCATTCCACCCCTGAGTGACAACGACCCTGGCTTCGCTTGGACGCTGCGAAGCAAGGTGAGGAGCCCTGCCTGGACCTTCCTCCTGCGAGGAAGAGGAGGCAATGCTTGAAGCCTCTCAAGGAGGCCAATATTTCTTTCCTGCAAAAAGGAAAAGAAAATTTTGCACTGTTACGTGAGTAGTGGGAACTCAGACAGTAACAGTCAGCACCAGCTCAGCACGTGCTGTGGCTCCAAAAGAACTTCATCCTTTTTCAAAGACCCATCCTGGCACTCGAGAATGTGTTCTGGGGACTAGAACCAGCAGGGACCAAGCTTGTCTGTGTGCCAGTGGCTGGTGCTGTCACAAGCTCCATGTTGGTATTTCATCTTGTCCTTGTTTGCTGCTTGTGTCACTGACAGGGCAGTCACAGATCCATCAGCTGAAATGCTGCTCTTCCATTTGCACTCCTTGGAGAACTCTTCTCTGCCAATGCAGTGTAGCTTGCTCTTGGGAAGAAATCTCTGGATATTTGCTTATAAAACCAAGAGTTTCTGATCCCTCCAAAATTTGCATGTGGTTATCCAAAGCGACTGTGTTGCTAACGGGCTCCATCTAAGAAGGCAACAACCCCAAGGACACGTGCCGGAGGCAGGTGGTGCTTACAGGAGACACTGGGCATCTGCCATGGCAGTATGTGCTGCCGTGAGAATGCTGCTGGGTGCCAGACCCATGAGGAACAGCCACTGCCCACCAGTCAGACTGTGTGGGGTTATCCCCAGACAGTGGAATTTGGAACAGCTGCTCTGGGATACAGCACTTACAGCAACCTGAAGGACCATTAGTGCTCTGTAATAGCATCTATAGGAATCAGAGTAAAAGAAGTTTATTTATTTTTTATTAGGTTGCAAGTTGGCTTGATGAAAGTAAGGCATATTCAAGATTGGTTTTTTTCTCAACTCAGCTTTGCATGGCTGTCGGAGCTGTCAGCCCGTGTGTGCATTCCCTGGGCAGGAAGAGGGGGAAATAGTCTCAAGCACAGGGCAGTCAGACTGCCAGGAGTGCTGAACAAGCCTAGCCTCCACTGGCAAAATGCATCGTAATATTGGATTCAAAGTTACACGCTCAGAAATTGGCAGCAGGGCCAGGAGAGCAGGGAAAGAGGGTCCCCAGGTGGGAAGGCAGTAAAAGGGAAGAGCTGGCTCTGGGCATTGTATGGGGGCAAAGGAACCTGCTGAAGCAGAATGGCCATGCTGCAGAGCTGAGCAGAGGAAGGATGAAGACTTCTGAAGGTTCCTCCCCAGCCCAAAACCCCCTAGGCTTTCATTTCCTCTAAGGGCTGGGTTTCGGCAGGACAGTGAGCCAAGATTTGTCAAGTATTGCTACATCCCCTGCAAGCACTCCCCTTGCCCGTGACATCACTGGCTGCTCTCCCCAGAGACATGGGCTGGCTGTCAGCCAACCTCCATAGCATGCTCTTGTTTCGTTTTAAATTTAAACCCCCAGAAGCAGCCTAAAGGGCAGAGCTGGGGCTTTGTCTCATCCACGAAGGGTCAGGCTCCTTCATCCTTACAGTGGCTGATGGGAAGGGGAAAGGAGAGAGGATGTGTGGTGGCAGAAGGAAGAAGATGGCTGCAGCTTCCATCCCAGCACAGCTCTGGAGCATCACTGCCGGAGCCTCAGCTCACCCTGATGTGGCCTGACAGAGACAGAGCCTGGCTGTCCCTTGCTCCACATGCCAGCCTCCCGTGCAGCCCACCCTGCTGAGGCTCCCATCCCACGTGGTGCAGTTGCTACGGGGCTCCCTCACACTACAGGGGTTCCACTCTGCTCAGGAGGCTTCCAAATACCTTGGCCACCTTGTGCTGTTGTTGTGGGGGACTAGAGTGACCCCACAGCAGCTCAGACATGTCCAGCTGTGGTGCCAGTTGTGTCCATGGACTTCCGGTTGTCTTGGAGGTCTCCCTGAGCAGGGTTCAGAGCAGCAGGATTGTCCTGCAGTTTGCAGAGCACTTGCACATATCCAGCCTGGCTGGAGCTCACCTGGGGCTCCTGGGAGCTGCCTGGCACCTGGATGCACACCTGCAGAGCACTGTGCCGAAGTGCATGACAGGTGTTTCCCTCCATAGTGGCCCTGGGAAAGGCTACCTGCACCCTCTGGAGAAGAGCCAGGGAAGAGCCAATCCAGGTAAAGAAGCTCATTGGTGCTGGGGCTTTGCCTGCCCCTGGCTGGAGACATCCAGGAACTGGCACAGACAGTGGGTGGGTTCTGGCATGGTGCTGGCTGCCCTGGTACTGTGTAGCCCATAACCTTGGGAATCCTGAGGCCAGGTGAGCCAAAAGCCAGCATAGAACAGCACTGCTGCTGTCCTCCTTGGCTCCTCTATCAGTACCCCATCTCCTTCACTGATGAGGAGACTGCCATATCCCAGCTCAGAGGCAGGGCTCACCAGCCCAACAACAGAAGTGTGACTTGAAAGTGTCCCAGTGTCTGTTGCTGTGGTACTTGGCTGGTGGTAGAAGCTGTTGCTTTTCCCTAAGAATTCCTGGCTCAGGAACTCCTGGCGGTGTTCAGCACCTCGCATGCAGCTTCTCTCTCACCCGTGCGATGGAGGCACGTGGCCAAGCCCACACAGAGCTTGTTAGCTCTGGAGGTATCAGAAGCAAAGAGTCCAGAGGAGGCCCTTGCGAGGAGTCCGATGTTTATTTCTGACCTGCTCCCATGCCGGGCCAGGTAGCAAGAGGGTGGGCCCCGCCCGCCGGGTTCTTTATCAAGGGGCACAGACAGGGGAGGGACAGCAGCTGAGGGCCAATGCGGTGTGACCCAAGGTTAGAGTGACCCTCTGGCTGCTGACCAACCAGGGGGACCCTCCTCACACAGGTCACAAGACCAGGTGAGGGGATTTGGCTAGCTGGCTTGTGGGGGGTGTCAGATCTCTGAACTCACCCACCACCGAGCTGCTGGACTCCCTGGTCCCCCAGCCATCCCAGCTGGTGGCTCGGGGACTACAACAAGTGTCTGTGCCAGCTCCTTGCTCTTGGAGAAGTTTGGCTGGTGTCCTCAGTGGTGAGGCTCAGGGCACACAACCCTCAGCCTGTCCCTGCGGCTCCCAGGACATGAAGCCATGCCATGGGGTTCTCTGGTGCCTCCACAGCATGGACATGGCCAGGACCTTCTGTGGAATGTTTGCCATAGGGGGCATTTCCTGAGAAGAGCCAGGAGAGCTTTTCCCAGCCTTCCCAGAGGAACTCCAGTGCAGACTGGCCTCTTTTGCTGCTGCTTGGGTCCCTGTCATTCCTCAGCAGCCTAGTGGTAGGCTCGGACACCCCTTTGTCCTGGTGATGGACTCTGTGGCTCTGTTCTGATATGTTTCACAGTGACCCCAAGCACCAGACTCAGGGCTCTGGTTCCTGTAGGTGTGTCAGGTGTGAGGTTTTTGCTCTAAGGTCACATCTGTGCTGTGTGCAGGTGTAAGAGCAGAGGAAGGCATGGAGGGTAGGTTAATCATTGCCATGCGACCTACAGCCTGGGATTTACGGCTTGGCTGGGACATGTGTGCAGCTTTGCTTGTCAGTGGTGTCTCTCTGAGCACCCCACCATCAGCATCGCCATGCTGAGTGAGCTTCAGGCTGCCACAGGTAACGGTGGCCATAATGTGATGGTGTATGGGACAGGTGATGATCTGCCCTGCTGTGGTGTCTCACTGTCTGCTGACTATGCCTGAGATAAAGAGAGACTTGGGATGGTGGAATCCCTAAATTAGCTCCAACACAAGTGTGAAGGAGACTGCTAGGGAATGAGTCTGTCCATGTATGAGCTTCCTGTCTTTTCCTTTCCTGGAAGTTATTAAGTGGAAGCTCTTCTGCCATTCATCTGTTTGGGAGGAAGATGCTCAAAAAGTTGTCTAATCCCAAATCTTACTGGGGACACAGAGTGGATTCCTATTCTGCCTTTAGAGGAAAATCCCAATTTTGCCCTCTTTCAGGATCATCAGAAGCAGAGATACTCTGAGGAAAAAGCCTTAAGGACTTTCCAGACCTTTGCTGTGGCTAGTTGTCTTTCCTCTACAGATTATTTATTTCTCATTTCCTTTCGCTGATGTCACACATTTCCTCTCCTCTAGTGACTCTGCAGTCATGCTACAATTCCTCCTATTCTGGTGCCCTGTTCTTAAGAGCTGCCAGTGTGGAGACTGTCCAGCCCCAGGGCAGGGCAAATAACATCTAGGAGACAACCAAGCATCCTCAGTGAAACCCCCACCACTACTAAGGCTGAAGATGGACATATTGTGCTGAATTTTTTCAACTCTGGTAAGCAGAAAATATACTTTATTAGTACTGTTCCTCTTCGAATATACTCTTGCTGATGGCAGAGCTTGCTTGCTTCTATAAGCCAGTAAATCCTGACTGGGAGGGCATGGTCCATGGGAGAGTCTATAGACTGGGAGCAGGATCGGCAGGTGCCCTGGCCATGCTCTGCTGCTCAACTGGTTACCTCCACCTTCAGCCCTGCATCCAGTGGGGCTGATGCTACAAACCATCTGGGATTACTGGCTGAGGGACTGTGGACAAGGCAGTGGCTTGGGCTGGAGGTCTCAGGGAGTTTGGCCAGGAGGCAGAGGCTGCTTCAGCAGAGAACAGGACCCACAGCCACCCATACCCTGCCCTGGTGCCTGCTCGTCTTTCTGCTGCCACAGGCAGTAAGAACAGGCTTCAGAGAAAGGGGAACTGCCTCAACAGGACAGGCTGAGTGAGAGCCCCCACATAGTGCTCCACAGCCCAGGGCTCAGGGCATTCACAAGTGTATGGAGGCATGAGCTTGGGTTCCTCAGGCTGAAGAGGAGATTGGGCATTGGGTAAATTCTGTGGGGAATGGTGCTATGTTCCCTTCAAGCTGTGCTTAGTAGAAAATCTCACTTGGGTCATGAGAAGCAAAGAACACCTCTCTTGTGATTCCCTGCAGGACCCTGGCATTGGCACAGCACAGCCTCCTAATGCAAAGATAGGTGAGCTCTACCAGGTGCTGCTGGGGCCAGGAGATGGCACTCCTGGAAGCAGTCACAGACTGGAAGCAGTCACAGAGCATGTTCTCACACTCACTTCTCCATTTCAGAGCACAGCCCTGTGGCTCAAGCCCACCTTCTGTGCAGGACTCTGCCACGGAGGGGATATGCATTTTCGCTCTCCCTTCCATCCCATCTGCTAAATCTGGCAGTTGGTGTGCAGTCTGGAGACCAGTAAAGTTCACCAGAGCTCCTTGGCAAAGCTTGGTGGCCACCATGCCATTGTGCAGAACCAGAAACAGAAGTGTGGGTGGACAGTGCTCTGGGGCACTGTCTGAAGGGACTTTGTGAACAACAGCTGTGCCCATGTATTGGATGTGAGCACTTCTCCTCATGAATCCTGCTAGAGAGACGCATTGCCTGCTTTTTTTTCCCCCCCACACTTTTTTCACCCCACTCAGGTCTGGTGCCACAGGAATAGAGCACCTTTCATTGCAAAGATCCCAGCCCTAAGCACCAGAACTATTTGCTGGTGTTGCAGATAGTCACAGCAATGTGAGTTTATGATGCAGATCTGGAAAAAAAAAGAAGAGTTCTCTAATGATCTTAGGTAATTAGGACTTCTTGGGTTTTTATTTCTTATTCTAATGTTAGAATAGTGTATCAAACATAACACTCTCCACTAGTTTGTCTTGCCTCTGCTCTGCGTGGTCTCACCCTTTCCCTGAATGGCCATATTTGCCTGGTGCCCTCCCAAGCTGAGATGCAAATCCTGCCACCCAGCACATCTCCTCAGTGGAGATGGCCCCTCAGAGAGTGGCAGAGCTGGGCTGAGACACAGACAGCGATGCAAGGCCATGTTGTGACAATTACCGCTTCTCATCCATCATAGACAAGGGTGTGCAAGCTGATCCCTGAGATGACCAGGACTTGCCTTGTGTTCTGCATGAATCAAAGGAGAACAGGGGACAGAGAGTGGGCCCTGCCTGCTCTGGATCCCCTCCATAGGGCAGCAGTGAGTGACACAGGGATGTACCAAACTCTGTGTCACATCCTAGCCCATCCTCCTGGCTACCACCACCTGAATAACCTACTGCCCTTTGGAGATCAGGGGGCTCTCAGCAGGGTCGCAGAGATCAAGGTGAATGAGGAGAAATATATGTGTCATCTGGGGCCAGCTCCCACTAATGCCACGGCTGTGTGTCCATTCCGCACAAACTGTGGCTGGAAGACTGAGCTTAAGGACACTTGGAACCCAGCACTGCCCAGCATGAAGCTGCCTGGGAAGGTCAAAATCTTGTAATTGTTGTGTCCTTAGGGGACCTGCAAGGGGTGAGGAAGGACAAGACCCTCAGGAAGATGACTGCTGTCTTCCTCTCCTAACAACTGGAGAGCAGTACCAAGGGTTGCAATTCTGTGGAAAAAGAGAGAGCAAGCTCCAGCTCCAGCTGACTTCCCCATTTGCAGAGGAAAATTGCAAACATGCAAATGTGTAAATGAGGAACAACAGCACAAGGGCACCCAGGGGGACTCAGCCCACAGAGGATGGCATGGGGTTCCTGGCACTGCCTGCTCCTGGGGAGGATCCAGAATGTTTTGAGGCAGGAGGGCACCTGCTCAGGAGCAGCAAGTCTTTGGGGAAATGCCTGTTTTCCACGGGGCTGGTGGAGCTGAGGCAAGCCAAGTACAATGAGCAGCACCTGGCATTCCCAGCATAACTCACTCCAGTTTAGGCTTCATGACTGGTGGTAGTTTACTCACTCTCAAGGAAAACCACCATGTTCTGACAATTCCATTAAAAACTCAGCAGGTTCAGCCTCAGCAAGCAGCCCCACTGAGGGCTCTCCCACTGCTCTCCCTGCAGCAGCCACTTGTCTTCCCATGAAGTGACAGGGAGAGAAAAACATGCAGACCTGCAGGATCATGTCATGGGGAGGTAAGCGCCTGCCCAGCATCACACAGGCAGTCAGTGCTGGAGTCGGGAACAGGTTGCATGTCCTCTGAAGGGTAAAAGCAGCAGGTTAAAGTATACAAGGGATTAGATGGGATTCATGTAGAACTGAGAGAGGGATGTACAATACTGAGGATGCAGAAATTTGATACAGAATCATAGAACCACAGACTGGTTGGGCTCATCTCATTCCACCCCCTGTCATGGGCAGGGACACCTTCATCTAGGACAGGTTGCTCCAAGCCCCATCCAACCTGGCCTAGGAGACTACCAGGGATGGACCGACTGGTATGTTGAAACTGTAGGCAAGAGTTGAAGAAATCCCCACCGAGGTGGAGACTGCTAATACCAAACCCTGAAGGTGTCTCTGCAGGGACAGCATTTGCCAACAGCCCAACATGGAAGTGCAGAATTGCTGCTGCTGCCTCTTGCATCTGATGAAGAAATGGGGCAGGGGGAAGGGAGACAGGTTGATTTGATGACAACTTGAGTTCAAAATGATGATAGCCAAGATTTTAAGATAGATACCCTGAGGTGAGAATTAACAATGTACCACAAAACATCACTCATTGCTTACTGAGAACAACAACTGAAATGTCTGGTGGCCTGTGAAGGGGATATTGGGAGTCTGCAGTGCCTGAAGCTGAGAGAACAGTCTCTACAAGTGTAAGCAGGAAAATACCAGAAAACAACAGGTAGATGGTGACTGGAAATGACCCTATGCCCAGCAGGTCTGCTGAGGAAACAGAGCTGGGAGGAGTAGTGATACACCAGCCCTAGGCTGCCATTTATCCAGACCTGGGCAGGCTGGAGGGGAACCTAATGCAGTTCAGCAATGGCAAGTGCAGGGTCCTGTGCCTGGGGAGGAATAACCCCATGCACCAGTACCTGCTGGAGGCTGACCTGCTGGACAGCAGCTCTGCAAGAAGGACCTGGGGTCCTGGTGGACTCCCATGAGCTAGCAGTGTGCCCTCGTGGCCAAGAAGGCCAGTGGTGTCCTGGGGTGCATGAGGAAGACTGTAGCCAGCAGGTTGAGGAAGGTGATCCTGCCCCTCTACTCAGCCCAGGTGAGGCCACATCTGGAGCGCTGTGTCCACTTCTGGGCTCCTCAATCTAGAATTAAACTCCTTAAGAAAGACATGGAGCTCCTGGAGTGGGTCCAGTAGAGGCTGTAGAGATGATGAAGGGACTGGTGCATCTCTCTGATGAGGAAAGGCTGAGGAAGCGGGAGCTGTTCAGCCTTGAGAAGAGATGTCCGAGAGGGAATCTCATCCCTGTCTGTCTGTGTCTGCAGGGAGGGGTCAGGATGACAGGACCAGACTCTTTTCAGTGTTGGCCAGCAACAGGTCATGGACACCAGGCACAAACTGAAACACAGGAAGTTCTATCTGAATATGAGAAAAACTTCTTAGCTGTGAGGTTCACAAAGCCCTGGAACAGGCTGGCCAGAGAGGCTGTGGAGTCTCCTTCCCTAGAGTTATTCAAACCCCATCTGGATGCCATCCTGCAAAACCTGCTCAGGGGAATCTGCCTCTGCAGGGACTCAGCCAGGTGATCTCCCAAGGTCTTTTCCAACCCCAACTCTTCTGGGATTCTGTCAGACATTTTTACTACATGCTGTTTCACATCTGGAATTCTTTAAAATAAGTATAAACAAGTTAAAAAGTATCAGGAACTGTGGTGGGAGGTAGTGGCATGGGGGAGGTGGCAGGGGAAGAAAGGAGAACCAGATGCAGGGACAGGACGAGTCATAGAAAACATTCCTGATTATAGTAAAAGATTAAGAAGCTTGAGACAGGGCTCAGATTATTTTTATCTAAGAACAGATTATTTTTATCTAAGAACTAGCATGCAGAAAATTATTTTAAGATTAGAGATGAGTGATCTGAGACCTCACTGCAGCAAACAATGCCGGATGAAGACACAGAGGGGTTTTTTTTTATGTTGTGGAAATGGGATCAAAGAGAGGAGCAAGGAGACAGGGCAGGTGTCTGGCTGGAACTAAGGCATCAGCAGAACTCCTATGGTCATAGACAGCTGAAAATGAAAGGTGGGGTTTGGCTTACTAATGGTGCCAAACCAATCAGCTTGATTTATGCTTTCTATTTCTAGGTAAGAAGAAAAGCTACATCAGGAAATTGTGCTTTAGACGTGCCCACTCAACACCATGATGTCTGGAAAGGGCAAAGGGGGTGCGGAAGGCAGTGCTGATTCCTACATTTCATGCCACATAGACTCTGAGTTTCGCTACAACCTCTTCACTGTTTTCTACAGCATTATTTTCATTTTGGGCTTTGTTGCCAACTGCTATGTTCTCTGGATTTTCAGCCGTATTTACCCCACCAAGAAACTCAATGAAATCAAGATATTCATGGTGAACCTGACAGTAGCTGACTTGCTCTTCTTAGTTACAATGCCAATGTGGATTGTTTACTACCACCACCATGGAGACTGGATCATGCCTGAATTCCTCTGCAATGTGGCTGGCTGTTTATTTTTTGTTAATACCTACTCTTCTGTTGCCTTTCTGATGGTCATCACATACAACCGTTACCAAGCTGTGACTAATCCTATCAAAGCTGCTCAGCTGACCACCCAGAGGAGAGGTATCTACCTATCAGCAGCTATCTGGATCATAATAGTGGGCAGCTCTTTGTATTACCTTTTTGACAATAATACTAATCAGGAGGAGGTCGACTCCAGGAATTTCACGCGGTGCTTTGAGCGCTATGACTCCTCAAATGGTGTTTCAGCTGTTCTCGCCATTCATGTCATCATCTGCATCCTCTTCTATATAATTTTCCTTTTAATACTAGGTTGGAACATTGTCATTATCAGGACCCTGTTCTCCAAGTCAGTGCATCCACGCAAGAGCACTCACGTCAAGCAAAGGGCCCTCTGGATGGTGTGCACAGTGCTGGCTGTGTTCATCATAAGCTTTGTGCCCCATCACATCGTGCACCTGCCCTGGACTCTGACTGTTCTGGAGCAGTGGAAGAAGGAAAACTGTCAGCTGCGCCAACAGCTCAATGATGCTCACCAGGTGACTTTGTGCCTCTTGAGTACGAACTGTGTGTTGGACCCGATCATCTACTGCTTCCTCACCAAGAAGTTCCAGAAGCATCTTTCAGAAAACCTGAAAAGCATGAAAGGGAGTCGCAAGTGCTCCAGGCAAACAACAGACACGGTGATTGAGGGCACCATTCATCAAGAAGATGCCATTAGGATCTGTTAGGGCCACTCTTGTGTTCTGATTGCACATGGAGAGGTGTGAATTATTCACTCATCTTTTCTCAGGAAGAGGCACCAAGGGACACAACAGAGGACCAGGATTTTACATTTTCTTTTTCCCACTAGGTAGAAGAATGGACTCTCATTTCTTCTATCACATGCAACTGGCAGAACTGGAACCTGCAGCAATCTGGCAGCAAAGCTCTGGGCTGGTGTCCTCATGGGCACTGAGAACAGCTCAGATGACCTGTTTTAATGTGAAAGAAGTGTGTCACCGAGCCTCTGCAGTGAGCAGCTAGAAGCTGAGTGCACCAAAATTACCCATCGTGTCAGACCAGATAGCACCATCCCTGCTCCTTTGCCTGCCCAGCTCTTGCAGAGGATCCAGTATCAGAGCTGTAAGGTGCTTCTAAAAGACCTGGAAGAACAGATTGAGCTGTGAGTATCATCAAGTGGCTTTTCTAAGCAGCTTACATGGTCCTGTGAAGAGAGTCTGAGCTGACGAAGCTCTTTTGAGTGGCTGTAAGGGACATAGTCCACGGAGTTCCTCAGCTGCTGTCAAAGAGATCTGCACCTCTGATCCCTTCATCCCTTCTTACCGACTCACCTGCTCTGCTGGGATCCAAACTCGATAGATGTCTGGGAGTAGCTATTATGAATCTTTGCTTGCAGATCTTGAGTCAGTAAAGTAGGGAAGGAAAGGAAGAGAAATTGACAGTGCCTCAACACAGTTCCCCTCCTCCCTCCACCAGATCAGCATTATGGCCAAAGGGCACTATGATCTGCCTTGGCTTCCTGTGTGAGAGCAGAACTGGCCAGCTAGTGGCCTTACGCACTCAGTTTAGTCATTTCTGACTGACTGCATGTGTCTGTGGACACACAGTCTTGCTCAAGAGGCTCCAGATAACAGAGGGCTACTGTCAGCATGGGCGTTATCATAGGAAAAAAAGGCTTAAAATGCTTCTGTATCTTTGTACTTATTTATTTAAATTAGGGTTACAGCCATTACATTATTCCTTCCTCCAGTCTTTTCAGTTCTGCTGCAAAGAAATGAAGCTGACTAGTTCTTGATCTACAGCAAGGGAAGTGTTAGGTCAGGGCACTTGACAGACAAATAATTCACACACTCCAACTGGAGGCCCCTCACCCAGGGCCGGATGCAGTCCACTGGGGCCCAGGGCAAAGTGGTTTTCCATGCGTGCTGAGTTCTGTTACCAGTCATGAGACACTTGGGGTTCCTTTTCTGACCCAAATTGCTCAATCTAGCACAGGAAATTGGGCAGGGAAGGGAACTTACTTGTTTTCACAACAGTTGTTGGTTCCCTAAACGACCTAGTCTGTTGAGGAGAGGAAGAGTGTATCTGACCTGTAACACCAAATATTCATGTGCAGGACAGCAGCCTTCCCACACTTGCCTGAGAATGGGAGAGATAAGCTCAAGCCTTTCCAAAGACAGGACCAATATTTGTACTGTTTTGCCTGTATCCAGTAGAGATATGGGTCTTTCAGATGTATCCTCTGGAGCTCCTCAGGCAGCTTGTGTCCTTATTTGTGCCAATGAGGAAAAGAACTAAGATGTTTATTTTTTTAAGGCCATTGCCAGGGTTCCACTGCACTCTAGGCCCAGTGCCAGACAGAGGAAAGAGTCTGATCACAATAAGAATGCATCTCCCTCCTAGTCCTGGGCTCTGCTCCAGTTATGGCCACCCACAACAAACACTTGCCAGTACCTCATGCTCCTCAGACAGGTTCAAAGATGCGCCCTGAATCTGCAGAGCCACAGTACACAGGAAGGGAACAATTTCTGTAATTTAAAAGCCTAAATCTGGCTTGCTGGAGGAATCTGCCTCTGTTTCGGCACTGTTCTGTGGGCACGTTCTGGATGAGGAGCTCTCGCAGCTGGTAGAGGGGGGCACCTGCTTTCCCCCCCTTGGCTCCCAGCAATAGTGGAGCTCTCATTTCACAGACCCTAAAGCCCTGAATAGATGGAGTTTGGCAACTATTGGAGGAAATGGAAAGGAATTTTACATGGAGAGCTGGTAGATGCATGATCTTCTACTGATTCCTGGAAAGCTCCCAAGAGTTTATAGTTCAGCTCTTTACCATGGGTACATAACAGGCTTTATTCCACGGCAAGCACTGTGGGCTCAAGGAACAAACATAAACTTGCATCTGAGGAAAAGGCTAAGCAGAGGGAAAAGCCCCAAGGCCACTTCAGGAGATGTTGCAGTAATTAGTCAGTAAAAATGCATTTCTAAAAACCAGGCTAAGCTGCTACTTCTGTTCCTGGAATTACTTTCGTGTTCTTACTGCAATGTTGCATTACTCTGCTTTACCTTGCAATGAAATGGATCCTCAAAAGTTCTTCTAAATAAAGTGTGTTCCCCAAGTGTCCCCAAGTGTTTTGCCGTTTAACTTTTCCAACCTTCTCATCTTTCTGTACTTATACTCGAGGGAAAGCCTTGGTACCACACTGAAACAGCTTCAATGCGTCTTTTTTTTTTTTTTTAACCATCATATGAACTCTTGGGAGGGGTGAAATTAAAGGCTCAGCAAGGTTCTACCTGCTAAAAGGGAAGGGGAAAGAAATAATTTCAGATAGGAAACAACTTAAGAAAAATCTGCTAGAGCTCTCCAAAACCCAACCAGACAAAAACCCCCTGAACTCTCTGACCCACATGTGGGAAATTTATACAGACCAGTTGTGCGGCTGTGATGTGACAAACCATTTTAATGTATCGGGTTTGCAGGGCCAGGCTGTGGTAGTGGAGGAGGGGGGTGGGGAGGGCTGCAGGGATGGTTTCTTTGGGAAGCTGTCAGAAGCTTTCCCAGTGTCCAATGAAGCCAAAGCCATTCGGCTCCCGGGCGGACCCGAGCCCATCAGTGACAGTGGCAGCACCTTTGGGATAACATAATAAGGAAGGAAAAACAGTTAGCAGGAGCAATTCACAGCCAAAGAAAAGAGTGAGAATATGTGAGAAACAGCCATGCAGAGCCCAGCGTCAGTGGGGAAGGAGGGCAGAACCTGCTCCAGGCGCTGGGGCTGAGATTCCCCTGCAGCCCGTGGGGTAGCCCATGGTGGGGCAGCTGTGCCCCTGCAGCCCATGGAGGGCACGGGGGTGCAGAGATGCACCTGCAGCCCCTGGAGGAGCCCACGCCGGAGCAGGGGGATGCCCGAGAGGCTGTGACCGCGTGGGAAGCGGGTGCTGGAGCAGAGTCCTGGTAGGACCTGCGGACCCGTGGAGAGAGAAGCCCACGCTGGGGCAGGTTTGCTGGCAGGACTTGTGACCCCATGGGGGACCCGCAGTGGAGCTGCCTGTACCTGGAAGACTGATCCCGTGGGAAAAACCCCACGCTGGAGCAGGGAAAATTCTGAAGAGTCCATTCCTTGAGGAGGGAGAGGCAGGGAGAGAGCGTGGGATCCCCTATTCCCCGCCCCCTGCACTACTGTGGGGAGGAGGGAGAGAATCGGGAATACAGCCGAGCCCGATAAGCACGCAGGGGTGGGGGATTAAGATGTAGATTTCTCATTACCCTACTCTGATTTCTCCAGCAATAAATTAAACTGATTCCCCCAGCCGGGTCACGTTTGCCGTACCGGTGCTGGGTGAGAGATCTCTCCTGCCCTGGTGGGGTGTCGCCCCACCAGCCCTTCGTTGTTTTCCCTCCCCTGCCCGGCTGAGGAGCGCCATGATGGAGCGGCTTTGGTGGCACCCAGAAGGGCTGGCGCGCCCCCCCCCGCCCCCCATTTAATTACGCGTTGGGACAGTGAGCGGAAGGGAGGCTCCGGGAACGCAACACTGCCCAGAAGCGCAGCGGCGACTCGCGGCTCCCACGCGGCACAGGCCCGGCTCGGCCCCCGTCAGCCCCGCGACCCCGCCCCGGGCCGGGCGGGACAGTGACGCCACTGCCGGCGCCGCGCGCTCTGTTCCG